>VMDR010018723.1:0-18926 GCA_007922815.1 Macrotus californicus
ACAGAATTAAAGAGCCAGAGCTCTTCATGATTAATCTCTAAATGGAGAAAAACTAATGATGTCTGTACAAAGTTTCTCTCTACTTTTGGCTGAGTGAGTCCAATGAACAATCAATTAGACTATTTGAGAAATAAGGAGCTCACGTATTACACAATTTGATGTAGGTGCTTCATTATGACAGTGGACAGTGCTTTATAGTTCATAAAAATTCCGCCACCTTTACCTGTCTACTGCCCTAAATACTGGCTATATTATGTTGTCCAATATTAAACGTAATTTGGAGTAAATTCATATTGAATTCCTTCCAATGAGTATCTAAGGTACCAACAGGGCCACCTGGAAAGTTTATTCATCTAAAAGGAATTGTCTCATAAAGGACCACAAATGCAAAAGTCATCAAGAAAACATAGTTTTCACAAAGGCAAAACCACAATGCTTTTTATGCTAGGAAAACTCTACATGATATGGAGTAGAGCTGTCCAGCAGAGCAGAGCAGATGCGGAATGAAAGGTGGAACTCCATGTAGACATTTTTACAGGGGCGGGTAGATGGTATGTAAATACCCAGCTGTCAGCTCAGGGAAAAAGGAGAGTTCCTAATTTTATGGGCAGAGCATAGCAAATAAGCTGATACGCAGGCATGCCAGGGACACGACAGAAGGTCATAGGCTACAGAGTGAGGGGGGAAGTCTAGCATCAGAATAAAGAGATCTGGACAGAGACAAGGACAGCCGTGTCCACACATAAGTAGGTAAAACCAGACGTGCAGACCAGCTAGCACAATTTGACACAAGAGCTGTAAGCACAGTAGGAATCCGGAGTCCCAAGAACAGTAGAAAAGCAGATTTTAATCACCACGGGCAGCTTGGTAAGAGCCAGACAGCAATGCAGGTTCTAGGGTACTAAGCAGTTTTCCAAGAACATACAGGGAGTCTAGTACCAGCAGCAAGAAGGAAACTGGGTGTGGGCCTTAGGAAGCTGCTAGGAGGCCAGATGTGTACAAAGTCAAGGTCAGACTCTTCAGCAGGACTGACTTCCTGAGAGTCTTGAATCATGAGTCTGAATCTTCCAAGTAAATCCAGCACTGGCCCCAGGGAACTGGGTGGGAAGAGCCTAAAGGTAGAGGAGGTTAAGAAGCAAGAGGAGGGCTGGAATATAGGAACCAGAATATTTGCACACCTATTGTTACACAACAAACCTATGGAAATAGCTTTCCCTCAAGGTCAAATGTATTAATGCTATATGGTCATACTCATCTCAGATGGGAAGTAGGCCACGTTTAGTTTCATTTGAAAGAGTAAAATGATGGGCATAGGAGAGAGAATGGAAGCCCAGAGACATTATCCAGCCCTAGAGAAGGTGCACATATCCAAAAGGAAGTGACATTGTAATTTTTTTCTTCTTCTCGATAAACCACACAGTACTGCTGAGCGCAGGGACTCAATGACTATTAAGGGAAGGAAACAAAGGAATGGTGAAATAGAATAGGCATTAAGTCCCATAAAGCAGAACTAAGCAATTGAGGGGAAAGTGCATTTGCTGATCCTATTTATTAGCCATGTGATAAACTTCATCCTTGACACACGTTGACGTAAACCTATGGGCTCACAGAGCTATTGCAATTGTTATGTCTGCCAAAGGTATGTGTAACTTCAACCCCATCAATAGCCAACCAGGAATTTACTGAGGTGCGTCCATTGCTTCTATTTTCAAAGGTGTTTTTCTGATATGCTTTTCCTTCTGTCTTTCACCCCATCAATGGAAATCTTTTTAAACAGGAAGAGGTTCCATGTCTCCCAAGCCGTTTGTTTTTAGATCAGTTGCTATAGCGCTGTGCGCACCATGGAAACTGAATCCATGTTGCTGATGTAGAAACCCAAATACAACATTATCAGAGAAAGACCTAGATTCAAAGCTAGGAACTTATATATCACATAGACACACACAGGAATATAAAAGCCAGAGCTCCGGTTTCAGTCAAGCTAAATATAAGTTTAACACCTAAGAAAGATTTGCGGTAAAGGCATGACTTGTACCAAATAGAAATTGGTCATATATTCTTTTCTTACAGGGAAGCCGTACAGTGGCCCCTTGGCCTTATACTCACCTCCTACGTTAATAACTCCACCGTGATAAACCAGGCTTGACTAAGTTCTGTAAAGAAGATCCTCTCGATAGTCTAGATTTCCTTCCCCACGCAAAGGTAAGGCATCAATCAGAGGTGTTCTGAGCATCTTTCAGGCTGAATTGATGTTCTGGGTGGTAATTTAAATAGGAACCTTTGTCGCTCTAGCAGCAATTGTATAAACACAATGTTGCCCAGGCAGAAAGTAATTAAATTGATAGAGGAAAGAAACATGACTTAAAGTGGATAAAATACAAATACATCAAAATTAAAGTCAGTGTAATGAGCTGAAACACTGCAAATTTAGACAACAGTGCATTAGCCCAAGCACTGAAACCCCTCTTAGGAGTATCAAAGCCGCAGAAAACACAATAGCTTGGAAATCCTGCAGCAAGCAAGGAAACGTATTGATTAGGTACTGCCTGTACCGAATGGGAGAATAACTAAGGGAGAAAAACGCTAATGAGCAGGCCAAAGAAATATAATAGCCCAAACTGGAAATACAGCAAGAACAGAACAGGGTAGGGGGAGGGAGGAACACCTCCAGGGAGAAATGCAACGAAACAAACAAAAAGCCCAGGAAGAAAGAATAAAAATACAGCAATTCAAGTCAGAAACTTGGCAAGAAATGCAAGTCATGGCAGAAATAGAAGATGAAGATAAGACCATATTCAACTTAATACCAAGTTTTAAATCAGAACAACAAACTCAGCAACAAATTGGCTAAATGCTAATGATTCAAACAAGGAGACAATAATTGAACATGAGAAATATACCACGTCGCACCCAGTAATGTTCGCAATGCCATTTCCCCTCGTTATTGTTGACATGGTGACCTTCTGCTGAAGAGACACACCAAAAAACTCAGTTTAATTAAGGGTTAGCAGTGCAGAGAGGGGTTTTTCTTGTCTCTGCAGAGGGGCTGTAGAGAGGAACACCTCATTTATCTGGCATCGTCGGATTATAAGGCATTGTGTGCACCAAGGTTTCCACCTAGCAGCAGTTCATTCTATTAAAAGCAAAACTGTTTTAACACTTGTAATAAAATTTTTTTAAAGTGTCACCTATGTCCTTGTTTCCTTGTGTAGAATAAATATGCTTTAATCTTTCTGTGATTTGATATGTTCACATATGGCCAACAATTTATTCAATGTCTTGGACGAAAAGGGTATCTGCAGGAGATCTTTGGCCTTCATATCAAAATGGTGCTAGACATTTAAGAACAAAATAAGATGTCTATGTTTTTTTTTTTCAAGGATTCCTGTCTCTTCCTTTGTTATCACTGAATCAGGTTTCACTGAAGCCACAACAAAATTCAAAAATTCTGTTAGGCAGAAAGGTCATTAAATGTCATCCTGCCCTCAATATTTGGTCCCTCCCCATCTATCAGCAAAGTCCCTATTAGCACCCTCCTCCCTACCTTTGGTGCTGTGCTCTGGAAATAAATATTAGAATTTTCTCTAAAGTAAGAGGGAATGGACAACATGCAGAGAGAAAATTAGGGAAGCCGGAAAGAGCAAATGAATGAGGAACATGACACTGGGTAATATATAAATTTTAGCAGGCGAGCTTTAAATATCCAGTTTGATTAGAAAATGACATTTTTGTTCAATACCATATTTTCAACCATATTCCAAATAGTCTAAGTTGTAGTAAAAGTAACTAACTGCTGGATGAATATACTAATTTCTTTGAAAGATTGAACTTATTTTTTTAAAGAGACAAGAAGGGAGGGAGAGAAAACTCAATGTGTAAGAGATGCATCGATCAGTTGCCTCTTGCACACCCCCAACTGGGGACCTGGTTTTCAACCTAGGCACGTGCCCAGACTGGGAATCAAATCAGCGACTGAATCTGGGACCTTTAGGTTCATAGGCTGGTGCTCAATCCACCAGCCAGCCAGGGCAACACACTGCTAATTTATCAGTTAATTTTATGAATGGTTTTGCCTCTTCCATCCTGTAGGCATGGGAAACCAAATTTCAAGACAAAGAAATATGGTAGAAAAATCACCTGGCCAAAAGCTCTGATTGTCAACCAAGATTCTTCCCCTGATAAAGATAAATCACAGCCAATTTCTTCATCTGGGAGAGACGGTGTGGCTAGCTGATCTCTCTCCCAAGGGCTGCATTCAGTTAGCAGCTCAGCCTCATGAGAACAGTACGTGAAAATGACCTGGGTGTCTCATCACTGTGAGACTCCTGCCAATGCAAGGGATGCAGAAAGCAAATGATGTGGTTGGTTCCTTTTTGAAACTTTGGAAATTTACATTTTCAAAATGCATTTTAATGCCTTCTCTTGTCAAGTTAGAAATGCAATGTAAGGATTTAAAATGACATCCAAACTTTAGAAGAGCTGCTCCGATAGTCCTGCTGACTACTTACCGGTCCCAAACCTATGGAAGTAAATGCCCGTGTGCAGTGAACAGTTACAGATCTCATTCCTCCTAACTAATAGTGCCTCCTAATTAATAACGTCTAACATATCAGGTATTATTCTAAGCACATGCATTCACTCATTAATTCTATTTTATCCCCATTTTATGTAAAAGAAAACTGAGGCCAAGAGGGATTATGTATAACTAAAACAGAAGTTATTTTAATAAGCCCATAACAAAACCAAGGTTCCTTATTTCTGCAAAAACAATAATGTGGCATAACATTAATAATGTATTCAATCCATCATTATCTTACCAAGCTTAATTACACACTTTCACTGAAAGTTGAGGCCTTCATTCCAGGCACTATTTCATTCATCTAATCTGTGGAGATAGTTATTATTTAAGAAACTATCATTTCTAATATAATGATCTAAAGGCATATAGTAAATCTGATTTATGATAATATGATTGGCTGGAATAAGCTGATTCTCTAAAGTGTGTTTGAGAAACGTGACTCCACAAATTGATCGTCCTTACGTTACCAATAGCAACACGGAGAAGTGCCATGGTTGGCAGATGTGACTGTCTCAGCTATAGGCACATGTCCCCATCCAAACGGTTTACATTGAGAAATAGTGAAAATGCTTGGATCTCCTAACAGTCCAAATGTTGCTGCGAACGTCCTTCTAGCGTCACTGGAGTTTCATCATCACACGAACAATATATATCAAGGTAATAAATACGTGAGTGGGGCTGAAAGGGAGAAAACTATATTCTATGGTGGAGTTCTTCTTAATGGCAATGGCGTTAAATTCCCTTTTGCTAACATTGGGCAAACTCCTTTCTAGAAGCATTTATTGGATGGCTGAGAGGCACAGAAGAGTGTTTCCTTTCAAGGAAGTGAGGAGGGTGTGGAGGGCAGTCTGCTCGGCACCCTGGTAGAATATTCTTCCTGGGAGTGAGTTTGAAAGCAAAGGTCACACGGCGTTGAATCATCCTCATGCCTCCATCGAGATGTCTATTATTGGATCTGCTTCATCTGCCGTGGCCAACCTTGGCAATGCTTTCTCTTCTTTATCTGATTTGTTTTATGGGAAAGCGCTCAGGACAACATCACAACCTCTGTTGCTGGCACCTGTACAGACACCTTCTAATATCCATCTGTGCTGCCGAGCGCTGACAAAATAATAAAGGTAATTCCGGAAAATTACCCAAATGACATATCATCCCGCAAGCTAAAACTGAAAGAGAGAGCTCAGACTGAGAATCGGTGAACCTAAAAATCCAGGAGTGAAGAGGATCAAAGAATTCCAATGAAATGCTGTGGTAGCAAACCTGTCAATTACCCTGCATTCTTTTAATTAATTTTGCTTCTATTGGTAGGATGGTTTGTGTTCCTTTCCTTGGAGCTGCTATAGAGCACCAGCATGGCAGGAGAATGATTGGAAAACAACTGCCAACCAGACTCGTATCTCTGTTCTAACGAAAAAGATGCTGACGCAGAAGTCAGTGTATTTTTAAACTTTCTGCGGCTGTCAATGCAGAAGATGCAACTCGGGGTGAATAACCTCAGGGACTCTGGAAACTTTTGAGAACTTGACTGTGACTTAAGAATAAGATGGAAGGTTTCACGTTGATCGTGCCGGGGCCAAGAATTTGAAGAGCACACGGAACAGTCTGATGAGCTGACTCTCATGAGGAGAATGTAGATTGATTTTCTTAGGATGGAGACTGGTACCTTGCTATTCAAAGATTCCCCCCCCAATTTTATCCTTTACTCATTTTGATAAGGTAATATTTTATAGTTAAACATTGCCTGAATATCTATACATGCCCAGCATTACATTAGGTTCTTTTTCATCTAATTAATCTAATCCTAAAAATAATAATGCGATTGAGATGCTGCTTTCCCTAATTTAAAGATTAAGACACTGAGGCTTGGCATGTTTAATGCTAAAGGTGTGAAGGAAAGATTTAAATATACATCCTCTGATTCTAGTCCAGGTCTGTTTGTTGATTGGTTTACCATAAGACAACTGGCTATTAAAATAGTTAATATACAGAGTTATTTTGAGGTTATGCTTCCAATATTGCAGTGCCTTTCCTACCACTCCACTGAGCAAACACTCACTAGGTCCCATTTGAAACCACTTTGGATGGAAACCCCTCTTTTTATCCCTCCAAAAATTTCCAAACTATTATTTTCCCAGAATCATCTTCTATTATTCCTCCCTCTCAAGAAAAAGGTTAAAACAACCAATAAAGGACTAATGCTTTATCTAAACCCATCTATTTGCTACCTCCCACACTTGCCCTTGAATTTCTCATTTTGATACCTTCATCCATGACCGTCCTCCTTCCTGGATAGAATACCATGCTTAACCCATCTGTGCCTTTCAAAAGTCACCTGTTCTTCATAGATGTCTCATTGCTTCCTTCCTTCTGAAGACCCATTTGATAACTCTAACTGGACATAACTTATTATTAATGGTAATAAACACTGATGTTTGTTATTATATGCCAGGTACTCTCATAGTTGCTCTGTGCATTGATTTCTTCCATTGTCACAACAGGCATGGCCAGTTCCACCATCAGCACCACTTTCCACACTGGGGAACTGAAGCCAGAGAGGCTACGAGAGCTAGTGGAGGTCACAGGCCTAGGAAGGTGGCAGAGAAGAGAGTTCACTCAGGGCGCTCAGCCTGGTGATGTGGACGGGGCTCTCTGGAATCCAGGTTTATAACCATTCTACCTACCACCTCTCACTCCTTTGACCGTGACATGACACCTGGTATTCAGCATTTGTATATGACTTGCAGCTCTCCTCCTAAATTTTGAGAGAAGGGACATTAACTTACTTGGCTTTTCAGCCCCTTGACTGGGAGGGCTGACTTTTCAAAAGAGAAAAAGAAATAAATACTACTTTCCAGTCTTATATGTAGGATATTTTGCTTTCTTACAATGGTGCATCTAGTTGCTTTTTCATATTGCCAACTCCTCTGCTCGGAGTTGGAAAAACAAAAAGACTGAAATGCGTTATCCATATTTTGTGTCTATCTCACCATTATTTGTGACCTTCTGAGCCCTGGGTGTCTGGTGGATTCTCCGTAGGTTTTTGTACAATCCAATCGCTGTGGGAGATGAGGGTGATGAGCTGTTGCAGCGCCAGCCCTCGTCAAACTGCTGCTGAAACACCCTCACTTCCACACTTGCTGTTCTGGCCCTTTCATTGCTCTCAGACCCCATCCTTGGCAGTCAAGGTCACCAGATCCACTGTGCTGTTAGAGCTAAAAGGCTGAGGATAGCTACTACCTAGTCCATTTCTTTGGTTTTGGTGGGAGATACTGACGCAAACAAAACTGCCTACATATACGTAGAGTCGGTGACCTTGCTACAACCCTACCCTGTTCCTGTTGTCCTCAGCTAGCCTGGTGACATTCATGATGGTCCTAACTTGGAAACTCCCCGAAAACACAGGGCACTTCAGACCATTTTTTCCTGTCCCCATAGTGAAAGCCTGCTCTCCACTGCCTGTAATCCAGAAAGAACAGAAAGTTTAATCCACATTCAAATACTAAAAGACTGATAAAAGCTTAATGTGTTTTCTCTGCCTGTGGGCTCGGAACTCAATTTTAATAGAGAAAAACCTATCTTCATTCTCAAATTCCTAAAATATTGATCTGTGGCACATTGTTAAATGCAATGCTAAAACCAGTACAACAGTGAAGGGGAGGGGGGGAAATAAAACAAGTTTCAAGGTTAATGAAGTTTAGAAAATACCCATTCTTTGAAATCCACAGTGAATATTCACTTTCATATTAAATAACCTAAGAAATCATGTGACAATATCAACAAAAATGACAACAAAAACCAGGCTAACTTCATTGAATACAGTGGTTTTCTGAATTTATTTCAAGATATTAGATGTATTTTGCATTAGGACTGCTGTTCAATGGAAGGACCGAATACCTGGCAGGGGTGTCCGACCTATAGCCCACAGGTCACATGCAGCCTAGGATGGCTGTGAATGTGGCCCAACACAAAACTGTAAATTTACTTAAGACATTATGAGATTTTTTGTGTGATTATATGTCACAATGTATTTAATGTGTGGCCCAAGACAACTCTTCTTCTTCCAGTGTGACCCAGAAACGCCAAAAAGGTTGAACACCCCTGCCTATAGGGTAAATAATCTGGGTCAAGAGAATCAGCTGTTTCCCACTCAACTCACACTCAACTGGGCAGTCTCAAAGTCTGTCTACTTCCAGGGCTTGCTGAGATTTGTGACTTTACCCAAAACAGACATCAGTGGAAGTAATCAGAGATGGGGTTTGTGATGGAACTAAAAACAGAGAAGCTGTATTAAGCATGTTTCAAGGCTCAGGAAACCAGAGTGTAAGGCACACTGTCCCTTCTAGTGATTGTTGACCAATGACCACTGCCCCCAGCTGAGGAATCAGAAGCTGAGAGAGAGCACATTGGGCTCAGGCATGGAAATATAGGGCAATATTCACATGTTAAGCCCTTTCCCTGGGGCTCAGGATGGAAACACAGGGCAGTATTTATCCCTATTCAACACTCCAGAGACCCATTATGTCATAATCTTAAAAGGAAATTAATTTAGCACATAGGTCTGTCTTTCTTTTTCTCTAGATCTTAGAAAAAATATATAGCTATTCCTTTTAGGGTTTTATGTTGATTTTTGCATTATTGCTTAAAATATGAATGATTACCATGTACATGTCTGACTAATCCTGAATGATGAAAATCAGGAAATCTCCTTTCCTTTTCTTAGTAAAATTACTGATAGCTTAATTCCTTTTTTTTTTATCCCTTTCACAGAATTGTGGATTTACGGAACACTGAATATTATGATTGATTACAATACCTGCGCTATAATGAATCAGGTGATTTGATCTATCTTGTTGCTTAGCAGATATCTGCTCCGTATTACGTTGTTTTGCCCATGAACACTAACACAGACTTGCTTTGACTCAAATACTGGAAGATCTACATAATTAAAAGAAAAACTGTTTTCTGTGCTTTGTAAAAACAACTCTTGAGTCTGAAATTATAATGCCTAAAATATGGTGAGATTAATTTCCAAACCAAAGCAAAATATGTAGAACATAGAAGTTTTGAAAATCCCTCACATATTTTTCTATCCTGCATTAAAATAAAATGAAGGAAGGTTACATGTACAGTTAGATGCAAGCGTGATTTCTATAGGCAAAAACCTTTAAAAATATATTCCAATCAACACAGCCTAAAAAAATGAGGATATTAGGGAGACAAATTTAGGAAACAATATCAATTAAATAGAATGGGGAGGACAGCAATATTCCAGGGAGCAGAACAGGTCAAAATATGCTTATTTAAAAAAAATAATAAAACAAAAACCCTGAAATTCCAAATGAGTTAACAGTATTCATCAGTTTAATAAAAGGATTTCATGGCAACTAGTACTTATAGATTGTAATTTTAATGCATTTGGGTTCATATAAAACCAGCGTGGTCAAATCAGTTTTAAGTCTATTTTTAAAGGGCAAATTTAAAACACTAGACAAAAAGGATCCAGCTAATGGACATGCTCTTCGTTGAGGATTTCTTTCGCCATAGTTGTGTACAATTCTGTGTCAGCGTTTGTGGCTGAAAAATATCTTGCCCAGAAAATGCACTTCACTGCCTTCAGAAACAGCCAAACATGTTCACAAACCACCGTCTGACTTTCTTGTAATTAAACAAACACTGTCTGTAAAAATTCTAACCTAGGGGAGTCAAGAATGGATGGGCAAGTAAACCACTAGGCCCACGTGAGGTGGTGATTAAGGCTCATATCACTGTCTAGTCGCACGCAGACCCAAAACTTTGAGAGACTTCGTTTATCTGTGGTTCTCTGGCCAGCAGAAGTTGCATTCTCAAACTGGTGGGTCACAACCTAGCAATCAGCATAGCTGCAGCTCATTCAAAGAAATAAAGTACCGAGAAGATGGAAATCATAGCTGTAACTACAGTGAATATATAACAAAGGCAGTTTACCATGACTATATGCCTCGGAGCCTCAGATGTGTAGATTTAGATACCACCTCGAAAATATACCACCTATATGACTTCAGGCAGGTCCACAGCTTACCTTCTCCAAACCTATCTTACACACTTGAAGAGGAATTAAATGAAAAAGTGCAAGTGAACCACTTAGTACACTGTCAAGGGGGAAAGGACGCTATTGTAGCTAGTGTAAGATTTCAATAGTGAAGAAACTGTGGTCCATGTTCAATGACTCGCTGCCATATTCGCTCAATCCCTTTCTCTACAGACACATTCAAGTTCACTCTTACTGTGATTTCCCATCTCAATTACAGTAAACTCATGTTGATACCACTGCCACCCACTGTCATCAACAAAAACGTCACAGACGTTAGAGCGAAAGTAGGGTCTTAATGATTGCTTACTGGAATTCCACATTATACAGCAGGAAAGCAAGCCAACTGGGAAGACGGCTACTGTTGAGGGAAGACTTCTCCACACTTGGTGTGCCCAAGAGCAGCTCCTACTCAACAAGAGGGGCCCATTAACCTTTTAGGAATTTAAGTCACTCGTGCATCAGTATGTCAAACCTTGCCGATATGGACACAGTGAATAGCAGAAAACTAAAATAAATGATTAGAATATTTGCTCGTCGCGATTCAGCATTAATAGTCTCATGTTGATCTTTGTATGTACTGAACAATGAATTACTGTCAAAGCTATTATTCAGGGTAAGTCTTTAGTATATTCTTGAAAAAAATACATGAAGTCCAGCATTTTATGTGATCACTTTATTGCAATAGCTATGAAGACAATTTGCGTGTTTGATTAGTATCAAACACTCCTCTTGCATATTAGAATGATCATCAAGTCTCATAGAAGAATGTTGTACAAGAGCTCAAGTTGGTAAACTGAAATAAGTTGCCATAAATGTACTGAAATCAGCAGGAGTTGATGATGAAACCATGATCTCCATGCTGTTGGATTGAGGGAATTTGAAAACAGTACTGCCATGCCATCTCCGCAAGCAGGAGAAACCTCATGCTGAAATATACTGTCCATTTAATTATGCTGTATTTTCCAGGATGAATTTCGAGGAAAATCCACCACTTCTGATTAAATACTAGTTAGCAGACCTTTTGGCATGTCATTCAGTTGCTCAAGTTCTATATACCATGCCACGCTATATTTTCAGATTGATAGTTTTTATTAAAATAAATTAAATGTGAGAAATTGGGGAGAGTGCTGTGTCATTTCTCTTCTTGATTAGGTTAGCTCATCCGGCAACAAATTGACTTTGTACTCTCTCACCAGTTATGCAGAGTGATTGTTCTGGGTTGAATTGTACCCTCCCCCCACCAAATTTGTATGTTGATGTCTGAACATTTATTAGCAAAGCTTTATGTACCCCTATGTTCACTGCAGCATTATTCATGGTGGCCAAAACATGGACACGACCAAAGTGCCCTTCGATAAAGGACTGGATACAGAAAATAGGCACATATATACTATGGGATACTACTCAGCCATAAGAAAAGATAAAATACTGCCATTTGTGACAACATGGATGGACTTTGAGAATATCATGCTGAGTGAAGTCAGTCAGGAAAAGGCAAGAACCATGTGATGTCACTCATATGTGACACATAAATCTGAAACTCATAGACACAGACAACAGCATGGTGGTTACCAGAGGGAAGAGGGTAGGGAGGTTGGAAAAGGGGGTCAAATATATGGTGACAGAGATGATTTGAATTTGGGTGGTGGGCACACGATGTAATATACAGATCATGTATCGTGGAAATGCACACTAGAAACCCGTATAACCTATTAACTGATGTCACTTCGATAAATTTAACAAAATTTTTAAAAGAAGCCTCACCTGCAGTACCTCTGAACCTCTGAAGATGGCCTTAGTTGGAAAGAAGGTGTATTTGGTGAAGAGGAGCTCATCGTGGAGTGAACTAGGTCCCTAATCCAACAGGACTGGTGTCCTTTAAAAAAAGGCACGGGAAGAGAGAAACCTGCACAGAGGGAGGTCGGCACATGAAGATGAAAGCAGAGTTCAGGCTGGTGCATCAGAAGCCAAGCAATGGCAGAAACTGTGGCAAATCACCAGAGGCAGGGGGACAGGCGTGGAACCGATTTTCCCGCAAAGCCCTCAGAAAAAACCGACCCAGCCAATGTCCTGGCTTTAGACCTCTCACCTCCAGAACTAGGAGACAATGCATTTGCTGATCAAGATACCCAGTTTGTGGCACTTTGTTATGGGTCCTAGCAAACTAACATACAAATAATCATAAGAATGAATACTAAAGTTTATCAAGTATTGCCGGAAGTGCCATAAGATATTAGAACAATACATTTTGCACAATAATCTTTTCAAAAATTTTGAATGTTAAAATTTTGAGATAACGTATGTATGGATCTATCTATCATATATATATATATATATATATATATATATATATATATATATATATCACATACCTTCTGATATACATGGCACAAAGTTTTAAAAAGTATTATTCAACGCAGAGGGAAATTACAAGTTAGTTTCATGAGGACTGGCGCATCCACAGGATGAATGACCCCATCCAGAAGCTAGAAGAAACTAGACTTGAGAATTACAATGCATCAAGACCTCAGAATGCACAACTGACCACGTGAAATTGCTGACCCAAACCTAACAATATTTCTTGGCCTGAAAAACATTTCTTTGAACCGGGAAATTATGACCGTTTACAGGAGAGGATCAGACTACTTACTCAAACTTAAATAATTTGTGACTATTTTGCCCTGTTTGTTTCACTTCCAGAGTTTCCATTCGGGATAGAAAAGTATGTGTTTATGAACTCAAGTGGCAATCAGCTTAGGAGAGCAATCTAGTGAGCAAGCTAAAGTTTTGTCATGTGGGCAAATTTCACTAATATACTTGTTTACATCAAGTAAGGATAACATATTTTGGATTTAAAAAGAGAAACGATGAATAGTTAATCCACCAAGAAAACATTTAGGAAAACTTTACAGGTTTATTCTCATTTCATTTTGGTAATTTCCCAAAAGAAATTTTGGTGAGGTACCAAAAAAGTGTTATTGTACCAGAATCAGAGCTCTGTGCCCAAACCACAGGTAAAAATTAATCTCATGTTGTGATGAGACTGTGAGTGTTTTGAAAGCTGACAGGGTACATGACTAACCATTGTATCCTGGTGTTCAGGAAAATGACTAACAGGAAGCAAAGCTCTCGACAGAGAGAGTTGTTCACGTGAGCCCACGCACACTTCGTGTAGCTCAAAAATGCAACATTCAGTGGAAGAGAGGCAAACAATAAAAGAAAAATAAAACTTCTGGGGCAGCATGTTCAAAAGCTTGCAGAAAGTAGAACAAAACTCTGTCATCTCCGTCTTCGGTTAAAGAACCGCGCTGTCACGTGCTCAGCAGCCCCTGTTCCGGCTGCAACGCTTTCTCGCGCGTGATGAGCTTCCATTAATTTTCTCACGCGTTCCCCCCCAGGCCACGGGGGACAGATCTAGCCATGGTGTTTTCTATCGTTCCTGCCATTTTCCAGCATAGCAAGTCCTGTCTTTGGGCTCATCTTTGCTTTTTACTGACCTTTTTATTGACTTCTACCTGATCACTTGATGGACTTTTAATTTTTATTTGACTCTATTCCGGCAATAACATGTAGATGTTATATAACCTATACTCTCGCTGCTTCTGACGCAGGACCCAATACCTTTGCTTGAGGAAAAGACTGGGCCTGGCCTCAGTGTGGCCATCAGCCCAGAAAGATTTCAGGAAAGACAGCTCAAGGCTGGAAGATGGCAAAAGGGGAAAACAGAGAGAAAACCAAGCAGCCCATATATTCTCCTAGGAAAAATTCACTGTAAAGAAGCTTGAATATTTGGTGATTCTCTTGCTAAATGAAAGCCACAGCTTCCATGTCCCAACGCTCACACAAAGAACAGCCATCTTTTTCAGGGTTGCCCCTCCTGTTTGTGCCCCACTGTCTATCTCTGTCCTTCCAACTCTGACTGTTCCCATCCCCTTGATTCCTGCTATCTCTTCTTAGCTTCAGTATTTCTTTTAATTACCAATGGCTGAGGAATATCAGCCAAGGTCAGGAAGCAAGTGTGGGAATTGCATCTTCCATATACTGTCCATTTTTGCTTAGACAGACTCTCGGCTTGCCTGAAATTGCTCCCACGGGCTTACATTCGCCCATGTCACCGCTTTGGAACAAAATTCATACCCCATCCCCTAGGCGCAGGCTGTTAAAAAATCTTGAAGTTATAATGGACCCTGGAGTCACAGCTGACTCAAGGTGTTGAATATGTTCCCCCTCTACAGGGAAAAGGGAAGATAAAATTTCATTTCCTTTCCTCTGCCCAGGATGCTCTGCCTGTGTATTGCTATTAACTTACAGATTGACTATTCAATGTGCTTGATATTAACACTAACAACAGTCAGTGTTTTATCACCTGGAAAATAGACAAAAGTAAAGATCCTGACTTAGAATAAACCAAAGTGTTGATGTTTATGGAGTCTTCCTGAAATGTACTTCTAAATAGATTCACTTCAGCGAGTTCAAAACCTATCAGCCAGATTTTTTATAATATAATCCTGCTGTTTAGTACTTTTCCTGAGTCCTCATTTGCATGAGCATTGATCTTCTGATCTCACACCTTACCCAAAAAGCTCTGCAGTCAGGCCCTATCTCTCTATTCTTCCCAGGTTGGGATAAAACACACACACACACTTAATTAGAAGGCAGTTAACTCATTGTATGCAAATTTCAAAGTGAGTCCTTCAAATAAGGGCTGCTTTAAATGTATTTAAAAGAAAACAGTATTCTAGTTCTTATCAGATGGCATCAAGAATAATCTGACTTTCTTAATACAAGATTTAAAAAATAATAATTTTACAATAAAATTTAGGAAGATGAAGTTTCCCATTGGCATGGATTCCTGCTCACCTACTGAGCCTCATAGAATTCATAGGCTCCGTGAAGGCAGGGATTTTGTTTCCTTTGCTCTCCAGTGACACACACAGTGAATGGCACATAATAGGTGCTCAATAAGTATTTTGAAGGAGGGAGAGTGATTAATATGGAATATTTATATGGAACACGGTACTTTCTAAACTTCTTAAAGCCCTAGATTAGACCGTGTTTGTTTAGGCATCTTTATACTTTAACACAGTGCCAGGTACTTTCTTGCTAATCAGTTATTTGTCTAAAAAAATGAAACTTTCACATGGAAGGGGACAGATACAGACATACTAAGGTCCACTAGTCCAAAACCCTCTCTCCCACAGAGTTGCCGTTTAATCTCATGTTCAGGGTTCTGAAGTCACCTAACTGAACATACAGTCAAGGCAAGGGCAAGAGAAGCCCCGAAACACACTGCTGACATTGACATACTATCAAAGTGGCATCTGTCAGATTAGCCTACTGTCCAAAGCAAGGGCCGAAGGGATGGGGCACAAGACAGGTACATCTTAACTAGAGAGAGGCGGCAACTGCCCCAGAGTGTCCACACAGCAGAGCCAGCCTCGGGGAAAAGCCTTAAAGGGAGGCACAGGCAGCCTGGGGTGGATGGGGCTCCTGGGAGGCAGGGTGCTGGGCTGAGCAGGAGAGGCGCCCAAGGCACAGCAACAACTCCACTTTTCCCTCGGCTTCCCCAACAGAGGTTCCAGCAGTTCCGACACATGTCTTTCCTCCACAGATGAAAGAGAACTGCTCCCCGGGGAGATTTGCTCCTTTGTATTTTAAACTTTGTGACCAGCTTTAAAAAAAAAAAACAAGGATGGGGTATGGGGCAGAGTTCCCATTTACTCAAATTACAGTTTCCATTCCTCCTTCTAACTTCATAATTGGGCAAATAGATTCTGCTCCTTGGTGTGCAGAAAAGGGAGGCAAGGCGTATGTTATTCAACTTCCTGCATCTCTAATTAAGTTTCGTACCATCTGAACCCACAATATACACATGTTAATCTCAGAGGAAAACAAAAATTAGAGCCTCTTTCAACAAGATGCCTGGGGGATCATTAAGCATTTCTGCATCGTCCCCCTCAGCACCCTGCCACAGCCTTCCCGCAGGGATGCTGCAGGGGGTACTCTGGGCTCTGTGGGGGAGCACGTCACCCTGCTGAGGCTGCGTGTCATGGGAGTCCTCAAAGGCTGGCATTTTCCCTGAACCTCCTCCATCCCCTCACAAGCTCAACAAACATTCTAGGAGCCTCTCAGTACAGCCTGACTCCTGGATTACTTCTCTGCAAAACTCACGTGCACAGTTCAAGGAGTCAGCACATGCTCTCAGCTGCCACGAGGGTCTCGGCGACCAATCACGTGACCTTCTCTTGGTAAGATTTTAGTATCGGCTACCTGCCTTTGTTGGAAAAACGCTTCTCCTTATAAAAAGTATTATGATTATCTGTCCCCTCCATGGACTGTGAGGTCCTTGTGTTCTCGGGATCTGAAGATGTGACAGGCAATATTATTATACTGTTTTACAGTTGACCCTTGAACAACACAGGGCGTTAGGGAGGTCAACCTCCCATACAGTCAAGAATCTGCTCACGACTACAGTATGTCATGTTATGTTGAACAACACAGGTTTGAATGGTGCCTGTGTGCATATATGTGCATGTATGTAGGCATTTTTCAATTAACATTTTTGAAAAAACCTTGCTATGAACCACATAGCCTAACACAGACAACAAAAACTTACAGTATTGATAAATATAATAAAGTAACTGTAAATCCATTTTTCTCTTCCTTATAATTCACTTGATGAAATACGTGTTAATTGATTGCTTATGTTACTGGTGAGGCTTCTGGTCAACCGCAGGTTATTAGTAATTCAGTTTGGGGGAGTCAAAAGTTATATGCAAATTTTTGACTACATGGGGGTCAAAATTCAAAGGTAGTTCCGCACAGTGAAAATCTTTTTATAAATAAAAAAGTCGCCAGCTTTGATGGGAGACATGTCAGACTCTGAAGCTCTGGCTTCTAGTTTGGCTTATCTTGTCCTAGGATACTTCCTTGTTTTTCTCTTATTTGTGGGGAGACAAGAGATATTTGACCTCTCTGAAACTCCACTTTCTCAGCTGTAAAACTAGTTGAGTCCGCCCCCACCCCAGACAACACACACGTTATTTCCTAGTATTGCTGAAAGATCGGGGAAATCATATCTGTGACAGTATTTTGAACAATGCTAACATGTTATACAAATGTAAGCTCTTTTCATTTATAAACCCCTGCATTCGAATCTGATTTGCTTTTACTCTTACACTTCAACGCCAATTCTAACTCGATTCAGTCTCCACCGCTTCATTATGCTTGGACTGATAAAGTTTTAAATATTTAAATTTTACCTAACCTATTCTACTGTTTAATCTGAAACCCGCCCCCCTCCCGTCTTTTAAACCCATTACTTCTTGAAGCATCTTTGTTGACTAATGAGAAAAATAGGTCCCTCTGCTCTCCCTGCATCTGTAAACAGTGACTGTGCGTGCCTTCTGCCTTCTCTCCTGAAGATTGAACATTCTCAGGTCTCCCAGCCTTTTCTTAGAGGCCCCATTTTCAGAGCCTTTCATTGTTTTGTGTTGCTCTCTTTTGAAACCTCTGACAAATGTGTCTATGTGGTTTTTTTTTAAAGTGTGCCATTCCAAGTGAAACGTGGCATCCCTTTCTGTAAAGAGCTAAGGATGGCCAAGTGGAGTCCAATCATCACCTTTTTTCTTTTATCCTTGAGAAGTTTGCTAATACAACAAAGGGCCGCGTTATCTTTTTTCCTTTTTTTTTTTTCCAACAGCATCACACTGTTAACTTTTTGTCAGGTGTCAACTAGGGTAAATCAGAGCGCCAGAGAACAAAAATGAATGAAATTAACTTACTAATCTTCCTCTCAGCCACATTACCTAGGGCAGCATTGCGTAACTATTAGGTTCTAAGTAAATATGGAGCAGGTCTATGAATATTACTCGTATCCCAAATGGTAATGTTTTAATATTTTTTATTTGATGAAGTCCTTACATTCATGATTGGAACATACTGAAGAATAAAATATCCATGGATGATTCCAATGGGATTACTAAAGAGCACAGTAAAGTTAGTTTTGTAAAAGCAAGTAATCAGAATGAGATACGCAAAAGGAGGTCTTATTGAATTTTATTTACATAATGCAGCTCTTCACTTACATGAAAGTTCCTGGATATTCTACCAGAAAACCAGAAATACAAATCAGGAAAGTAATGACCAATTATCTTAAAACCAATTACTGTAGGTGATAGGTGACCTTATGGAATGGAGCTGGACTGTCAAACTTGCTTAATATTTGATTTTCCAGGAGCAAATCTAGAGAAACTATGAAAGGATTTGGCAAGGTCA
>VMDR010018724.1:0-18922 GCA_007922815.1 Macrotus californicus
AAGGGAACTTCCTTAACTTGATAAATAGCATCTACAGAAAGCCTATAGCTAACATCATGCTTAATGATGAAAGACTGACCTTGCCAATTCTATTTACAAGATGCTGGAAGATCTAGTAAAACCATAGTAAGAAAGACAGTGTTGTGTTTACATAGGATAGACATATAAGTCAATGGAATAAGACTGAGAATCCATAGTTAAACTTTTGCATTTTATGATTTTTGACAAATGTATAAAGACTTCAATGAGAAAAAAAAATGTTTTCAACAAATGGTGCTGGTACAACTGTATATCCACATTCAAGAGAATGAAGTTTGATAAATTCCTTATACCATTCCACAAAATTAACTCAAAAGAGATCATAGACCTAAATGTAAGAGCTAAACTTATAGACCATTAGATGAAAACACAGGAATAAATATGCGTGACCTTGGGTTAGGTAAAGCCTTCTTAGATCTAAGACTAAAAGCACAAGTGACAAAGGAAAAGATGAATTGGACTTCATCAAAACTAAAACCTTACATGCTTTAAATGATACCATAAAGAAAGTGAAAGATAACACACATCCTGTGAGAAAATATTTTCAAACCATACATTGATAAGGGACTGTATCCAGAATATATGAATTTTTACAACTCAATTATAAAGAGATAACTTAAAAAATGAGCAAAAGATTTGAAAGATATTTTTCTAAAGTAATATACAAATAGCAAATAAATATTATGAAAAGATGCTCAAATTTATTAGCCCTAAAGGAAAATGCAAATCAAAACCACGGTGAGATACCACTTCATCCCCACTAGGAAGGCTATAATTAAAAACATAGATAATAGTAGGAATGTAGAGAAATGGGAACCCTCATTTGTTGATAGTAGAGATAGGAAATGGTGTGACTACTTTGGAACAGTTTGGCAGTTCCTCAAAAGATTAATAATCTAGTTAACTGTATTATCCAACAATTCCACTCCCAGCTTGATGCCCAAGAGAAGCGCAAATATATGTCCACATAACAACTTATACACAAATGTCCATAGTAGCATTATTCATAATATTCAGAAGTGGAAACAACCCAATGTCCATCAACTGGCAAATGGATAAATAAAATGATATATCCATACATGGGAATATTATTCTGCAATTGAAAAGTAAGAAAATTCTGACATATGCTATACCATGGATGAACCTTGAAAACATTATGTTAAATGAAACAAGTGACTTAGAAAAGACCACATATTGTACAATTCTACTCATATGAATGTTCAGGATAGGGAAATCTATACAGACAGAAGGTAGATGAATGGTTGCCTAGGGCCGGGGCAGTTGGGGGTGGGGGATGGGGAGTCAGGAGGGACTTTAATGGATACAAGGTCCTATTTAAGGTAATGAAAGTGTTCCAAAATAGATAAATTGTGGTGCTGGTTGCACAACCATGTGACTGTCCGACAAAACATTGAGTTGTATGCACTTCAAGAGAATGAATTATAGCCCATGCAAATATATCTCAATAAAGCTATAAAAGCAGCTTTTGTATGTAAGCCAAATCAGATAGGCTATCTCAGTTGGACTAATTTGAAGAGTATCAGGTATTATTTATGAGACCAATCATTTCCTCAGAAAAGGTGAATTTGGGGGTAGGAGGAAACATGGAAAAAATGAAAAAGGGATTCCAAATAGCTCGAATAGCTCGGAAAGAGGATGGCCTGAGAGGAAGTATGTGGAATTGATGATAAGGTGCTTAAATGGCTGAAGGGCGTGAGGGAGAGAAATCTAAAATGGATTGGAATGTTTGCAAAATGCATTCCCTAAGACTCTTGAAATTGAGTTGCAGGAAAAAAAGAGAAATGAATCCTTTGCTCTGGACAAAGTAAATGAAGCCCAAGAGAAAAAAACGCGTGGAGAGAAGGTGAGAGCGCTTTCCACTTCTCCATTGTTGCATTTCTCCCAGGGCCGTCCTGTTTTTCCGCCTGCTTCTAGATTTGCGTCCCCATCTTGGTGGCCTTCTCACGAAAACATGGGCCCCTTCGGAAGGGGGTGCTCTGAGAAAATTCCTGGGGAGTCTGGATGAGACAATGCTCATAAATACACTTGAGAAACTGTGTTTCATCAGCAACACTTTGAGCACCGGGTGCAAACTCTGGATAGATGTTGTGCAAATGTTTGGCAGAAATACGGACTTGCCTTACTTTCAGGCATATCTGTGGCTTTTTGATACTGTAAACAACCGACACAGCCACGAAGGGGTAGTGTATCTGAAGTCGTTTATACAAAAGAATTCCATCTGTCAGTCTGTTTACAGTTCACATGTGAATGGGCAAAACCTTCATAATGAGAGACCCAGCCAAAAAAAAAAAAAAAAAAAATCTAGGATATGCTGCAAATAATTGTTTCAACCGCGTGTAGCAAGAGCTTTCCACCTCCATGAAGAGCAGTTTGCGTAGAAATTATGCTCTGTGACGACTCTGATAACTTGGTGCCCTGTAAAGTCAAAGATTGGAAAGCTTGGGCCTGCATTTGGTGTTTCTGGGTGTCTGGTTGTGCAGAGCCCTCCAAAGCTGGGCACGAGAATTGGACCAGAAAAGTGTTTCACCTGAGGCAAGGTCAGACGCTAGCCCCGGCACCAGAGAGGGTGTCCTCTTCAAGAGCATTGAAATATATTTACCATCAAAGATATTATGAATTCCTGGCATACGGGAGTCCTGCTTAGTTTAATCCTTCTATCTTTCTGGTCTCTCTTTGAGCAACATTTTCCTAAGAATTTGCAGTCTTTACCCATGTGTAGCCCAGGCACTTCATTCCGTTCATCCAATGGACACGGCTTGAGAGGTAGGCGCAGAGAACACACTGAAATTACAACAGGTGTGGTGACCTGCTAATGTTGTCCCAGTTTTTATTTGCAAGGACATGTTCTTTTGAACATGTTCTGTGGTTGTTGAAAGTAATATCATGATTTCAACTTTCCTTTGGTACTGGTTTTTATAAATGAGGGCATTCAGTGACTAAGATAACAGTTTTCAATTTTAAAAATTTGTTTGAAGAGATAAATTAATCATAGTCATAGTTTGGAATCATAATCATTTGACCACAGGGAAAAAAGATCATCAAAGACATGATCTTTCCTGGAAAATGAAACACAGGGGCAGGCCTGCCTTCCAATCATCTTCAGAGTTACTTAGCTCTACATGTCATAGCACCTGTATCTCTGTGTGGGTGTCTCTTTTTTTTCCAGTTTGCTTTTCTACATTGTCTACCTAGACTTGGAAACCTCACTTGGTGATGGTTTCTAGCATGTTAGTATTTTCATGTCAGGGCAGTGTTTCTGGTACCTAATCTAATAACCACGTACTGCATGTCTGGCTCATATTCCTTTTCTGTCAATACAAAATTAATTTTTGAAGTTATTTGATTTATATTAGTTCAAATCTTTCTTTTTCATCAAATTTCAACCTGGGCGATTCATAAGTCTTTAATTTTGTAGCATCACCAACATAGAAGAGTATTTTTCCTAAAAATATCCTTTGAATTGACTGGGTTGTTAGAGTATCAAAATATCTTTATCTTCCTCTCATCCCCTTTTCTCTCTCCTTTTTTCTTTTTTTTAAGACAATTTAATTAATTAATTTATTTTTAGAGAGAAGGGAAGGGAGGGAGAAAGAGAAGGAGAGAAACATCAATATGTGGTTACCGTGCGGGGCATGGCCCACAGCCCAGGCATGTGCCCCAACTGGGAATCAAACTGGTGACCCTTTGGTTCACAGGCCAGCATTCAATCCACTGAGCCCCACCAGCCAGGGCTCTCTTTCCTTTTTCCTTCCCTTTCCCCTCTTCTTCTTTTATTTCCTTTCTTTCCACTGCTTCTTCCCATTCTTCTTACATTTCAGTTATGTATGGAGTCCCTAACATGTGCAAGGAATTCAGAAATAAATCCAACCAAAGCTATACTCAAGATATTCCCAGTCTAACGGGTTGCACATTCGAGAACACACATGATTAAAACAGTGGGCATAAGTGCATCCACAAGACCCATGGGAGGAGCACCTAACTCAATCAGAAGGATCAGGGGGGGCTTCTCAGAGGTGCTGACACTTGAGGTGAAACTTGTAGGAGGAGTGGGAGTTGGACAGGCAGATGAGGTTGGGAAGGGCGTTCCTTCCAAAAAGCATAGTAGCATCTCCCAAAGCCTTGAAGCAAGAAACGTGTTTTCCTCAGGAAACTTCCAGCTTTTGCATTTGCCAGGAAAATGGGAAGCAGTGTCTGGTATAGGAGGAGATGATGGGCAGGGGACTTGAGCATCATTTTAAAGGATTCACATTTCACCTCTAAGGTAATGGGGAACCACTGATAAATTTTGCAGTGAAGTGACATAACAAGGCTATGTAGTGGATGGCTGTAGAGAAGGGACAGGAGGACAGATATTTGTTGAGCTATTTTTATGTGTCGGGTCCACTGCTAAGGACTTTGAGTATGTAGATTGTATTTAATCATCTCAGCAATTGTGTAAGTGGATACGGTGATCTCTGTATTACAGAGGAGGAAACTGAAGTTCAGAGGTTTTTGTCTCTTGTTTGCTAAGTGTCAGATTTAGAATGAGAACCTTGATCTAGAGGTTTCTGAGTTTATTTCAGTACTTTTTCCCCCAAGCCTGAGGGAAAACTGTAAACATTTTGAAAATACCATTTTCATTAGAAAATTCTTTTATTTTTTTAAAGCACTTTTATATCTATCCTGCCATTTGGAAGGAGCAAGATGAAACAAAGGTTGTCCATAGGATTAACTGAGGGATCTTAGCGTTTTCAATAGAAAGTAAGATAATTAAGTTTCATTTAAGGACTGACTGGGACCAGAGGGGCAGGGGGAGGGAATAAGGGAGGAAAAGAGGGGAAGGGCCTAGTTAAAGAACATGTATGAATCCATGGACAGAGGCAACAGTGTGGGGATTGTCTGTGGGAGTGGGGGGTTTGCTGGGTGGAGGAGGGTAAGGGGGCAACTGTAATAGGATAATAATAAAAAAAGACCTAATCTACAAAAAAGGTTTTATTTATGGAGTGTTTTTCTCCAAGAGCACACCAGATCCTATTTGCAATGCTTTTCTTCATCCTCTCAACCTTTATTAATCATCTTCTCCTGTACTCTTGGGGTATAGATGGAGGAATATTTTTTCTATTTTAAAACTGGGGATACTGAAGCAAAGAAGAAAGTGCCTGTGTGCACCAGAACACAGAGCATGAAGAGCTTCAATTGAATAATTTTTCCCCTATGAAATAAAATTCCCTCCCTTCCTTCTTTCCTTCCTTCCTTCCTTTCTTCCTTCCTTCGTTCCTTCCTTCCTTCTTTCCTTCTTCCTCCCTTCCTTCCTTCCTTCTTTCCTTCTTCCTCCCTTCCTTCCTTCCTCTCTCTCTCTGTACTCTAAAACTCCAAAACATTATGATGCAGCCTGCTAGTTGGCATTAAATGATTATTTTAGTCAATGTAAAATTAACCATTGCAATACTGCATGAATTATTAAAAGCCTGCCAAGCTCTGTGCTTAGCAAGAAATATTGATTATATGGAATCAAAATCTCTGTATTAGAAGAAGACTTAAAGTTATATAATTTATCCCCTCTTTTTGCAGAGAAAAAATTGAGACCCTGAGAATTTATGTGATTTGCACAAGATTGTATAGTTGGTTTATGGAAGAACTAGAATGAGAACTTGGGTCTAGTTATCACAGCTGAGGCCGGCTTTACAGGTTGACAACAGATGTTAGTTTTGTGCAATATACCTTACCTCTATCCACAATCCAGAGCCTTCAAGGTATATTTTGAGTTTTTGTAAGCCACTAACATTGGGATAAAGAAAAAGAGGCCATATGGAGTAGAAGAAAGGAAAAAAGGAGAAGGAAAGGGAATGTTCAATGAGGAAGAAAAAACCCTGACTTGTTGATTGGCTAAGTTGAGTTCATTAGCTTCTTTCCTAACAGTTCATCCCCATCACTCATTACTTAAGTGGGTGGTGCTATCACCCCTATTGGCCAAGTGGTAATTGGCTGCCATCTATGACTTCTTTCTCCCTTTTATTTTATTTATCACCAAGAAACTACTCCATCATACCATCACAAATCCTGACAATTTTATCTCCTAAAATTGTTCCAAACCTCTCCTCATCAGGCCAATCCTGTTACAATTCTAAATTTAGGTGTTCCTCCTCTTTCATGTGGGTTTTTCCAACAGCCTCCTAACTGTTCTCTTTGTCTCAGTCTTGTTCTTAAGTCCCTCTTTCACTTCTTTGCATAAAACTCCTCAGTGTTTCTAGCACAGTTTCCCAATCTTTTCTGACTTATTTGTCCTCTTGAAATGATATAATCTCTTGGTCTTCCTTGGAGGCTAATTTTTTTTATCTTATTATGAGTGTAGTATATAGTAAAAAAGGGTACTTTAGGTAAATCAAGTATTATTTTAAATTATTTTATTATTAATTTTAGATTGAATCCAGTCTCAGTAACTTTTATTATATAGAGACTGACTTTTGCCTGTTCCCCATTTCATGAGTGATGCATTTGATTTATTTTTGTTTCCATAAATTATGTAGTAAAAAGCATAATGTAAGATAAATGCATTGAAAATGTTATATTTGAGGATGAGGACAAATACACAGGCAAATGTAGGATTAAATGTAATTATTTGATGACATAGAAACAGACAAACATTCTTTTACCATCTGATGTTTGTAATTCTTGCATTTGGTGCTTTAAAAGCTGAACTGGTTGGATTTGATGATCTCCTTGTTTTCTTTCTCAGTCTAAATCTGGGAGAAGTTTTGAGCTTGCTCTTTGAAAGTGCCCCTACACAAATATTACATTTCAAATATGAATAGTCTTTATTGCCAGTAAATAAAAATTAAATCAGGTAATAATTATCACTAAAATTCTTGTAACTTTGGCTTTAGAAATACCTGGAATTTCTTCACATATATAGGAACAGTGACGAATGGAATGCCCTTTGTGAATATGGTACAGATCACACTGAGATGAGTTTGCAGAATTATTATTTTTATGCTCCTCAGTCTTGTTATAATTTGAACATCAGGGTTCTTTATTTTTTTAATTTTAACTCAAGATCAGTTATGAGTACATGAATTATTCATACATGCATTCATATTTATATATTCATATAAATTATGAATATACGATTAAAGCAAATAAGAAATTGTAGCAGTTACAAATTCCCTCTAGTAGTGTCAGAAATCCAAGAATAATAATGGCTAATTTTTTTACTGCTTTCATAGCATAGCTCGATTATTGCTCATAATAGCCTCAAAAAGAGGTTGCTATGATTATGGGTGTTTTGTTAAGAAGAAAACAGAGGTTCAGAGAAGTTAAATAATTTGCATGAAATCACATAGCTAGAATGTTAGAGCTGTGTTCCTAGTTTGGTTTTAGAGCCCACATTCTTAACTATTTTGCTTTATTGATAGTCATTGAGTTAAGTCCTATGTGTGCTCACTTGATATATACGTGGAGGCTCTTGATGGGTGTTCAAAAGGAGAAGAAGGAGCAGAGCCCCAAGGCAAAATTTAGAACCCATTTCTTAATTTTCTTTAATCTGAAGCTAATAAATTCAAATAGATTTAGTTTTTTATTTGTTCAGTAATAAGGAACATTTTGGGGGGTTGGCTAGAGAGGTTAGAATGGTTTCAACCAAAAGTATTAGAGGATTTTGGGGGATATACAAGGTCCAGCTGTAGTAACACCTGCTTGAGTGTGGTTGGGAGGGTAATAACATGGGTGTAATAATTTATAGTTTTAATTTGAACATTTCACCTAAAATGTCATATGGTGTGCTTGAGTGTGATATTGTTATGTTACAGGATTACATGCTTATGATTTTGTAATAAAGGATTTTGTAATAAAAAGACACATTATTTGCACCAGACCCTGTATTTTAAGCTATTATTTATTATCAGATTTAAAGTTTTCATGACCACAATCTCACTATTGAAAAAAATGGTTTTAGATGAACCATGTTTTTAATAATTTTAATCATTTGTGCAGACCTCTTAGTGCTTGTTAGCTAACATGCTCTCCACCAGGGATGAAAAAGAACCAGAAAATGGTTTTTCATAATACACGACTTCTGTTCTCCTTCAAATAAAGAAGCTGCTTTCCCCTATTTTTTTGCATCCTTTTCCAAGGGGAATACAAAAAAAATCATCTACCAAACAGAGAGCAAGTTGAAATCTTTGACTAGATCAGAACACATTTAAATTCCATAGGAAAAATTGATGGTTCACAGCAATGTAGCTTTACTTAACTTTTTTTTTAATAATCAAAGATTGTGTGTAGCTTCCACTGATCCATTAGGAATATATAATCTTTAGTAAAAGTGTTTTTACTAAAGTTGCTTTCATATGAAAAAATAAAAATTACTTTAAAGTGCTAATTTACTTTTTAAATGTAAAACAAATGCTTTAAATTTGTTTACATTTTTTTAATGAAGTACACTGGAGAGTTTAAAAATTAGATGCAAAAAGTTTATCTATATGTATCACTCATTTTTTAAGAAGCTGTACATAATTCTTGAATTTAAAATAATCTTCAAGTAGCAGGAAACTGAAAACCTATAGACAAAGTGAAGGCATTAAAGAGGTGAATTGAGAGTGAGGAGAATTGTGTGTGTGGTGTGTGTGTGCACATACAAGGGTTTATAATAAATAGAATGCTTATATTCTTCTTTATTTTATTTAAAACTTGCTCTTTGCCTCGGTCTTCTGACACATTCCTAAATACAAATTCAGCATTAAAAGTAAATAACACATTTAAGAAACAAAACAATCTCTTTGAGAAGATGACAGGGCTGTCCATACTGAAGGACAGAGAATATCCTAGGCTGGCTGTTTCTTCTTCCTAGGGAGGCAACCCTGGGCGCGGGGCACACGTAGGCTGGGGAGTCATCCTCAACTGATGCTACATAGAAAGGGAGGTGTGGCCACTGGAACCAGTTTCAGGAAACCAGAGCTGCCTGATGATGAGTGATGAGCTCTCAGGGATGAATGGTTTAGGAGGGGAAGGGTGGGGGGGAAAGAAAGGACAAGGTGAACTTTCTAATACTCAGTGTGAGCTGGCAGCTTCTTCTGCAGCAGGCATCTGTGCTCTCAGGCTTTCTCTCTCCCTGCCACGCCAGGAGTGCTGGGCAAAGCTTCCCTCCTCCTGGCAAGGACCCTGCCTAGCACACTCATCAGAAAAACACAGCCTGTGTGCATTACATCAGCACAGGGTGGGGCCTGGAGAACAAAACAGCCCCTCACTGCTTTGAGTGGGAATGATTCAACTCCATTCAGGAATGGGTCAAGGGGGAAAATCCACAGTTCAAACCTAATAATTTTTGCCTTTTGTTTACATAGAGTTTGAAATGTAAGATAGAGAGCCAGAGCTGTTAAAATCTTTTGCTTTAAAGGTGCTTCTTATGAGGATGCCTTTGATATTCCTTTGGATTACTTATTGCTTTTCTATACTCATCTTTCACAAAAAAAAAAAGAAAGGAAGAAAAAACTACTGCTGTAGGTTTTAATAGTCCTTGTCATGATGCAAAGGGCCAGACTCCAGCTGTTCTTCCCAAACCTTTGGGAGAGGCCTGGTTACATCTCGTCCTCATAAATCTTGAATCCAGTTCTAGCAGGTCTTTCAGGCTGACCCTGACATGCCCAGGCAATGGATGATTAGAAACAGGAGCGGTGGAAAAGTCCAGTGCCAATTTGTGTCCACTTAAAAAACACATCATCTGGCAATGGCCATTTCAACATGTGGAACGGAGTGGCACACGTCTGTCTGTATGAAGTAAGGCAAGGTTAGAGACTGAACAATTTTTCTTTGATGTTTTTGTACAACTTTACTAAGAAGACCAAAGTCAGGGCAAGGCTGCCAGTTTGTTGACAATATCTGGCCTCATTGAGAGAGGCCTCTGCTATCCATAAAAGTATATGTACCTGTTGTGTTTTGTGACAGAGATATAATTTAATAGATAGTAAATAGACTATCATTTTTACATATTTACCAACATATGTTATGTATCTATATTAATTATTAAAATGTGTTAATATTAAATGTTTATTGGTATTAGTTATTTGATATTTAGTAAAGTTAAAACATTTAATTAATAATTAAATGTTCACCAAAAATGTTGAGTGGGCTACATGACTTGTTCCGGTCAAAGCATGTTTGAGTAAAATGATGTCTGTCTGTTCTTGGCTGACGTAGTTAAAAGCTGTTACTCAACCCTTCAGCTCTCTCTTCCTCTTCAACCAAGGACACCACATGTTGATCCAGTGGAACCACCTGGTAGAAGCAGGTGGCCATGGGAAGAAAAGATGTTATAGAGAGCCTTCAAAACCTAAAATGGACTTTGTGTGAGCAAAAAATAAGTTTTCATGTGCAAACCATTGAGATTTCTAGCTTTGTTTGTTATTGCAGCATAACCTAGTTTGTTCTAGCTAATACATTCTTCACCGACATTTCCCTAGTAAAGAAGAAAGGCTGCACGAAGTAGGGGAATTAAATAAAATATGTAGTTATAGAGATCATATCTTAAGATCATCAAATACCTGATTGGGGGAGTTACTGAAGGGACACTGGGAAAGAGGCCATTAGGAGAAGGTGGCGCCATCCCAATATTTCTTATGTCATGGAAAAGTAAAATATTAAACCATTGTAATATTGAGTATTTAAAGTATTAGAAATTGTTGAAAGGTAAATTGGTACAACATTTTTGGAAAGCAATTTGGCAACATATCTGAATAATTAAATTGTGCAGATCCTTTGGCCCAGCAATTTTATTTCTAGAAATTTGATCCTCCAGAAATAATAGGAGAAGTGTGAAAATGTATATGCTCAAAGATGTTTATTACAAAATTAGTGGGGAATTGTAAACATTCTAAATACCTCAACAATAGAGGATTGTTCAAAAAGCCAATTATTTCATCTTTACCTTTAAATACCCTAGAGTTTTAACAACAAAAAGATAGATTTATATACATTGACATGGAGTGATAGGCACTCTGGATGGCAGCCTGTGAGGTGGCCCCCAGTGATCCCTGCCTCCTGGTATTCATGCCCTGGTTCAGTCCTCTCCCCTTGAATCTAGTGACTTGCTTCGAATGAATAGATAATGCAAATGTTATGGGCTGACACTTTTGAGATTAGGTTTCAAAAAGCCTAGCTTCTGTCTGGTTCTCTTTGCTTTCTTACTCGTGTACTCTTAGAGAAATCAGTTGCCATATTGCAAGCTGACCTGTTGTGATATTGTGATTTATAATAAGAAGAAATATTTATTTGGCATAGAACTCCTAAAGCCATTGTAATTTCCTAAGTGATGAGAATAATTAGGTATCTTTTGTTACATTAATGAGGTGACTTTGGGAAAGCCCCTAAGTAACCGAAGAATAAGAGCTATATGCCAGGGGATCCAACCATGTGATTAGAGGGTTGGAACTTTCAGTCCCACCTCCTGACCTCCAGGAAAGTGAGAGGGGCTGGATGTTCAATCAATTGCCAGTGGCCAATAAATTAATCAATCATGACTATGTAATAAAAAACTTTATAAGAACCCAAAAGGAAAGGGTTCCAAAGCCTTCTGAGTTGGTGAACAAGCGGAGAATCAGGGAGAACTGCTCACCCAGAGAGGGTGTGGAAGCTCTGTGCCTCTTTCCACATACCTTGCTTTATGCATCTCTTCTAGGTAACTCTTCCTGAGTTACATCCTTTTAAGATGAGTCAATGATCTATTAAGTAAAATGTTTCTCTGAGTTCTGTGAGCTGTTCCAGCAAATTAATTGAACCCAAGGAGGGAAACTTTGGAACTTATAGCCTATAGCTGGTGGACCAGAAGCATAGGTGACAACCTAGACTTGCCATTGGCAGCTGAAGTGGGGGCAGTCTTGTGATATTGAGCCCTTAACCTATGGAGTCTGAGTTATCTCTGGGAAGATAGTGTCAGGATTGAGTTGAGTTATGGGATACCTAGCTATTGTCAGAGAATTGCTTGTGTGGGGGCAAAACCCACACACATGGAATTGGATGCAGAATCTTACCTATGGAATGCCCACATATCCATCATCAAACCTGACACATATTAAACCTTCAAAAGATATGTATTGAATATACTTTATTTATGTATCCAGCAAATCTTTACTGAACACCTATGCCAGGCATCGGGTTGGCTCTGTGGATAGTGTTGAGCTAGTGGACACTCATAAAGAATATAATCTAAGGAGGGAGACCAACATCAAGAGAACAAAGAAAGCCTGTGGGAGAGTTCTGAGGTGGGGATGGTCTTGGAGTGTTTGGGGAAATAAGTAATGACTGAAGTAGATGGAGTGGGGAGAGGTGAGGCTATAGAGGTGGGCAGAGGCCACATGAAGATTCTCGATTATATCCTAGGTGCCACATGAAGCCACAGGAAGGGTTTTGAAGGAGGCAAGAACTACTTTATTTTGAAAGATTATTGTGACTGCTTTGTGGAGAATAGGTTGGCAATGGGAAAGAATGAAAGTTGGGAGTCTGGTTATGAGATGATGGCATTGGTCCTTGTGAGACAGGTGACCATGGAAAGGGAGGGAAGTGGCAAGTTTGATCTACATTGTGGAGACAGAAGAACAAAGTTGATGATGGATTTGATATAAGAGTGAGGAAAGTGAAGTGTCAGAATGACCCCTGTATTCCTGTCATTATAGTGCCATTCACTGAGCTGGAGAACCTTAGGGCTTCTGTCCGAGGAAAGATGAAGATTCACTTTGAGATGCCTGAGATAGGTATTCGAGAAGAGTTGCCAACTAGGCAGTTAGATATTGGGTCTGGAAAGCAAAAAAGAGATTTGAGCTGGAGATAGCAATTTGGGAATGATTAGCTTACAGATGTTTTCTAAATCCATGGAGGGAAATGAGGAGGGGGAATAAAGTGAAAATCAAGGCTTAGGACTTGAGTAATACATGGAAATACACTTAGCACTATGTCTGGTTCAGAGGAAGCATTCAATAACTGTAAGTTATCATTATAACATATAACATCCATTGTTGTTGGTGCTGCTGTTGTTGTTAGTAGAGACAGAGATAGAAACCATGACAGTGTGGTACTACAGAAGTCAAGAAGAGAAAGTGTATAGAGGATGTTGCCAAAGCCACAGAATCAAGAGCTAGATATGTTGCAGTAACTGTTCATAGAGTGATATACCTATGGGGATCTAACTTTCTCTAGGTCCTGAGAGTACAGCATCATTTTTGATTCACCTCCTACTGTCTTTAAACCACCAACAGTCCTTTGCCCCTTAACCCAGGTTTAGAGGACTCTCAGGGTCCTTTCAGTCACTTGGGAACATTCTCATCTAAAACCAACCCAACAGAGTAAGACAACTTTATTCCTATTTTGTTTAGGACAGAGTAGGATCTAGACATAAATGGACTAGGGCTGCTTACACAGTGTGTTTTGAAGAGCTCAGGGAAAGACCTTCCATCTTGCCTCTGACTCTCTTCTTATTGGGGGAGGCAGAATGAGGTCAATGAGCACCTAGAGAGTGAGCTGGTGATGCTGAACTCATTAGAATGAGGCCTCCCTATAGAGGACTTATGATAACCAAAAGTATAGTCTGGGACATTGGAAACTGTGTGAGTGTGGTGTGAGTGTGGTGTGTGTGGTGTGTGTGGTGTGTGCATGTGCAGATGCTTCTGTATATATGATGAGTGAACAAAGGACAGTATGGCATGGGAAGACAATGGAAGGAGGAGAAGGAGTGGTTATTCAAGTTCCCTTAGTGACTGCTCAATCCTAGACAAATCACCTTTTCAAGCTGGATGGTCTAAAGTTCAGGGCTGTTTCAGCTATGAGGAAGGAGCATCATTTGGTAATAGGACCTTATCAAAGTCTACTTCCTTAGTACATAGTGAGATTGGGACTTCATGGATGCTGTATATTGTACAGGTGGCCTCATTTTAAGAAAATTCAATAAATGAAAATCCAAATTCCTGGAAGAATTCCCTAAACTAGATTCTGATTGAAGGCAAAGATCATGTCTTATATTTCTTTTATATCCTTCATTCTTTAGGCCCTCCATACATACACATTGTTTCTCTACAAATAATTCATCTCTTGGAAATAATGAGCTCCCCAGCACTCTACAGATATATTTCTATTTTCAAAGATTTCTTGGCAACTCTTTAGGGGTGTATCTATTCTATAGTCAAAAATACATCTGTAGGCAATTTTAGTTCAAATGTACATATAACCAAACAGAAACAAATTTATAGATTCATAGTGACTTATTATGACATTGCTTGGTTTGGCAGTTTTATTTTAATAGGTAAGTATGTACTTTATATCAATAATATTTCTATTTCTAGGTGTGTAGGAGGAAAAAGGAACATTAGACATACTGCTTATGGGAAACTGGGTACTTCCAATTTGAGTTAGCTTTTCTAAGAAAATAGTTATAACCTTTTAAGCATTTTCTTGGCTTTTAGAAGAATAAGTTTATGAGGCCCTGAGACCTGCTCAAAAGAGAAGATGGATGTCCTGAATCGGAAGAACTTGCATAATTGCAGGTGACCAAATTACCCTCCATGCTCTTCCTTTGTTCCAGTGTCATAGTGGTGACTCACCTGGTGGTAGTGGTCCTCAGTCTCTACGAGAGGCCTGGGGCCTGCTGGGGCCTGGGCTGACTCCCTGTCCTGCAGGCTCAGATCCTGACATGTACACCAATCTAGCAGCCCTGCCTGGCCAATGGGAACCTTCCTTCTCCCAGTCTGAAAAGGATGAGACCTTTCACCTCTAGGGGAATCTATTTTGTGCCATTAACCAAAAGTAAAGAGGCCCCTTTTCAAAGAAAAATCTTTGTATATTTATTTTTTATTCTTAAGTCTCAATTTTAACTTCTGCTACTGTTGGGCTTATGTGAGTTCACAGACATAACCTTCCTTTTTACATTTCTGTTGAACTCCAAGAGGTTAAGAAGTTTCAGAGGAGAGAAGGGAAGCTAAAGGATGTTATCCTATAAACAGCTGGATTTATTTGGCTCTTTGGTTTTCTAACTTGGTGTGTGTCTCCTTGTACCTTTGCTGTCATACATTATGACCACAAGTATGCCTCTCCCTGATGGAGTGCTGTGAAGCATGTTCCCAGAGAGATGAGTTGTTTGAAGTGAAAATGTTCTCTCCTTGAGTCATGCTAAGAGCAGACTTTTATGCACTTATACCTGTGTGGCCACCCAGATTGTAAGTGTCTTGGAACTTTGGGGCTCATAATTCAAGGAAACCACTTTTATGCACAAAATGAGAAATACATCCCTGGTTTGTGCATCACTGAGGGCTGGGTCATGAGGAAATGGCAGCCACAGCTCAAGGAGAAACAAGAAAACCACAGCTTTGCTTGCAAAATTGGCTGCTTGGAGCAAAGTGTGCTAGCACTTTGGATAGGTTATATGCTCAAATTTGCTAAATCATTTATAGGAATCTCTTTTAAAAACAGAAATCTTTCCTTAAGCGTCTGTGTTCTGAATTAGACACATCTCTATTTAAACTTCTTCAAGCTTTATTATTATGGTGAACTGCAGGTGCAACTGTGGAAAAGCAAACATTTGAGAAAAACCATGGTCTTTTAGAGCAGCAAAGCTCAGTTTTCAATCACCTGATGCTTTCCAATGGGTGAGCAAAGAGCTTAGAAAATTGCATTGTCTTTCAGACAATGAGGTAGTGAAATAGTCCGTTATTTTGACTTGTTAAAACAAGTGATGGAAAGCTACTTCACCAATTCTCTTTAAGCGCAAAGATGTCATGGAAGTCCATTCTAATGGACTATTACTCTGGAATATGAGTGGGGGTGGGCTGAAGCTGGTCAGGAAGAAGTTCTTGAAATCCAGTGAAAAATAAAAAAACCGATCAATTTCCCAGGTCTGGGCAGGTAAGGGGTAAAGTCCAAAGAAGGCTACCTATGCCAAAAGGGCAAGTAGATCTCAACAAGGAGTACAGGTATTAGAGAGTTGAATGTTGGTCCTTGGATGAAGGTCAAGTTTTCTTCAATTGCTTTTCTGTTTGCTATTGGTTGTGTGTAGACCTGAGATTTATAGGTTCTGATTCCTGGCTGAAATTAGGTGAGAGATCTGTGGGTGATGACAATGAAGATGATGATGATGATGATGATAACAAGAACTTACCTGATGATACAATGCTTACTATTCTAAACTTTTGATATATTTTAACTTATTAATTCTCAAAGTGACTCAGTGACATAGTACTAGTATTACCTCCACCTTACAGATATAGGAATGAGACAGAGAGTTTATGTAACTTGCTTAAGCACAACAAATGATGGAGCCAGGATTTGAACCTAGGCAGTCTTTCCCCAGAGTGTAAGTCCATACTCAGAACTCTATTTCTTGGCCTAGAGTCTCCAACATAATTTGGCTTTGCCTGTTAAATGCTTTTTCTGATGAACCCACTATGCAAGTCAACTTGGAAGCATAATGGTTCAAAATACCAATGTTCTTTCAGCAAATATCTCAAGCAGCTGGGAAAATACGAAAATAGCCTCTACGATTTGTTGTATGAATTGGATCCATTCTTATTTGCCTCAGGAATGTCCTTTGAGCATTTCTTTTGTGCTCCCCTTAAGCATATGCTGTGGCTTAAGGAAGAGAGCTCCCTGGGAATATTTTCGGACATTTGATTCTAATGTGGTTAGCTCTTAAGAGCCCATGGCTGGTGACCGTTAGGATAACAGTCACGCCTTCTGCAGCACTGGCTACACAATAGGCTCTATTCTAGCATTTTGCCTAAATCATTTCCCTGACTCTTTGATCTGACCGATGAGGCAGGTATTATAATTCCCATTTTACAGATGAGAAAACCGAGGCACAGAGAGTTAAATAACTCGCTTGCTCAATGTCCTAAAACAAAAAAAGTGGTAAACCTTGGATTTGAACTTGGGTCAGGAGGACTCTAAAGTTCTTGCTCTTACCTGCCACAGTACCAGTCCTTTAGAACTTAGTGACATTTGTGTGGATAAGAGTGTGAAAATTGCTATGTCAATTTCTCAGTTGTAGTCAAGGAATTTGTGATGATTTTTTTGGTGTATCAGCTTGGCTAGGCTAAACTACACTTCTCAGAAGTCACTTTCTTGTGCATTTCTGGTAATAGAACCACAAGGAAAATTCTTGGGAGACTTGGAGGGGAAGGGAAGGAGCAGCTATCTCGTAGCTCATGCATGTTGCTGCCGATCTGCTGAGTCGCCTTGTGATTGGTGTGATGCTGGGCCTGTAACTGCTCTATTTCCTCTGGACCCTGCTTCAGGTTTTCTGACTCCTGGGCTATTGTGAGTGTGTTTAGCTCTGTGACAAAAGGTTCAGCTTCTTCTTTGTACCAAGATCAGATACAGGTGTTATCTTTGCTCGAGGGATCCTAGCTTGTGCCTCTGGCTGTAAAGTCAATGGCAGGATGGAAGTGCCATTGACTTTACAGCCATTTTCTGCCTAACAGCCTCCTCTGTGGACATCCATCTTCAACATCAGATGTGGAGACAACAGCCTTACAGAGGTTGTTCATCTAGTGACCACAGTTTCACAAAGCTGCTTCCCAGCAACAAATGCCTACTGGGTCTGCTTCTCTGGTTGAAGCCTGACTGATATGATTCTCTGCAGGTCATTTCTACTACATGGTTCCTGCCCCAGCATAAGACCATTGCTTGTTCTCTATGTTCTATAATACTGTCCTATTGTATTCTTACCTATGAGGTAAAGTAGAAACTCTGGTCCCATTTTACAGAAGAGGAAAGTAAGGTTCTGTGAAGTTTGATGACTTCTCCATAATTTGTACCAGATTAGAACTCACGCCATTGGATTTTGGTTAAGTGCCCTAAACCTATTCTGAGTTTCAGTGTCGTGATTTTTCAAACCCATGCCTATGCAAGTGGTGTTTGATCTTTTCATCAGGGTCAGCCTTCTTCCTTGTGTAGTTTGAGTCAAGATTTCTCAGTGAAAGTAAAATTATTATGAAGCTTCACTTGGCATTTCTTTCTCTTTAAGTTTGAAAATAACCTGCTGTTATGGATTGAATGTTTTTGTCTACACAAATTCATATTTTGAAATCCTAACTGTTAATGTGATGGTTTTGGAAGATGGGGACTTTAGAGGGTGATTAGGTCATGAGGCTGGAGCCCCATGAATGGGAGTAGTGTCTTTACAAAAGAGACCTCAGTGAGCTCTCTCATCCCTCCCACTGTGTGAGAACACAGTGAGAAGGTGGTTATGAACCAGGAGGCAGGCCCCCACCAGATACCAAATCTTCTGGCACCTTGGTCATGGTCTTCTAGTCTCCAGAACTGTGAGAAATAAGTTTCTGTAGTTTATAAGTCACCCAGTCTATAGTATTGTGTTATAGTAGCCTTCAGTGACTAAGATATATGCTATTGAATTTTTTTCAACAAGGATCATACCTACTATTCACATTCCCTTGTCTTTCATTTTCAAGATGTTACCAGGTAAGGGAGCCTAATAGTGTTCTTTCCTTTTGACCAGACACCTTGTAAAGGAAGCAGACCAATTAGAGGTAATATAAGTCTTCTGGTGGCTTATAAAACAGAAGTGATATATTTACACAGGAATGACATAATCTGGATAAAGCTCTAAAGGACAAAGCACATATTAATCTCTAGCCTGTGGATGAGAAAACTGTTGGTTTTCTTCTTTAAAACTGATTCTTCTTTGAGGCAGTTTTGGCGCACATGAACCACACATAGTGCCCAGTCCCCTAGAATTCAATCTACATGAGAACAGAGACCTTGTCTGTTACTGTCCCTTAGCACCCAGTGCATAAACAGTGCTTAGTGCATAGTAAACACTCAGAGAACATTGACAGAATAAATTGTTTTTAATCGAATGAGGAAAAATCTTTGAAGATTTGTAAAGATTTTA
>VMDR010018725.1:0-18926 GCA_007922815.1 Macrotus californicus
CCTTATACCCCTCTCCCCTCCAACTCACTGGAATTCTATGTTGTCAAAGACTCTTGTTAGCTTCCTTTTATGGTTCCATTATATTTCTAATGATTTATTCCTTAGGAAGATCACAAAGAGGGGTACGCTTTTGAATTCATTTCTCTGGACCTTTTTTTCTTTCTACTTTTAGACTTCTAAACTATTTACTTACCCACCCAGTATCTGATTTTTAGTATTCTATATATATATGACTAAAATTAAATATGCTTACATTTCTACAATAGCATCATTAAATTAAATCTTAGTGATGGTTTCCCCTTTTTAAATTATAAAGGTTTTCCATAATTACCGTTTCACTTATCAGCAAGAAGTTACATCAGAATGCTCGAGCACTTATATTTTGAGTATAAATATACTCAAAAAATTTTAAAGTTACACACATGGAGAAGCATTTCATAAAATTTTAAAGTCAAGAATAAGTAACCAGATCAGGTAAGGGTCAGGACTGACTGCTTTTAAACATTAGTTTTTTCTTATATTATACACAGTAGAAATGAATATAAAGTTATTGGAAAAACAAAAACCCTGAATTAGTAGTCAGGGTTCTCTGAGAAACAAAAACAATAGGAGATCTCTCTCTCTAAATATCTACCTATATAGATATATAGATAGAGATGTAGGTATAGAGGTATAGGGATCTGCTATACAGAAATATAGATGTATAGGTAGATATTTAAGAGGAGAGAGGGACAGGGAGAGATTGATTTATTTTAAGGAATTGGCTCATGTGAATGAAGGACAAGTCAGATCTCCAGGGCAATCTAGCGGCTGGAGATTCAGGGAAGAGTCCATGTGGTCTTCAGGCTGGAATCTCAGGTGTGGTTCCTGTGTTGTTGTCTTGAGGCAGGATTGCCTTTCCTTTGGGAAACGGTTTACTTTTAAGGCCTGCAGTTGACTGGATGAGGCCTACCCACGTTATGGAAGGTAACCTGCTATACTCCAAGTCTACTGACTTAAGTGATAATTACATCTAAAAAATACCTTCACTGAAGCAGCTAGACTGGTGTTTGACCAAATGATTGGGCACCATAGTTTTGCCAAGTTGACAAAATTAACCACTACACAACCTTACACATAAAGCTTGGCCACTACTCACAAACCCTTCTGCTAGGTTGTCCATTTGTATACCCTTGAGACCTTTTTTTATGCTTTCCATAAATATCCATAGTAACAGGTGGCCTTAGTTTTTGATATTTATTTTTCATAAAGTGTCATATCTGTTTTTGCAACCCTCCCCTCCACTTCTTAGTGTGTCTTAGGAGCTTTTTCTTATTAGCACCACTACTTCATTCTCTTTAACCACTGCACAGTAGTCCGTAGTATGGGTATATTGTAATGGATCTATCCAGTCTCTTATTTTGCTCATTTAGATGAATGGACACACATTTGTGTCCAGTTTTCTGCCGTTATGAATGATGCTGCATTTACCATTCTTTTACATTCCATTGCAGTGTCTCTTATAGATAGCAAGCAATAAAATGGCTGAATTATGGGAACTATACAGTTAAATTTTTTATTATTATGATGGTGTACTTTAATAAATGCTTTTTCTTTATAAGGTTTCAAAAACAGCTACTTATCACCTGAGTATTTCACAGCCGCAGAAAAATCCTCACTCTGAGGTTCTAGGCTCATCAACCTGCCTCTCTAAGCCTATTTGGCAACAAATAGCATGATAGGGTTTCCAGTTGTGAGAGCCTACACTGCAATCCATTTGTTGGCTTAAAGTCTTGTTTATACTCTGTTCTTCTGGACAGCATTAGAAGGGTCACTTCAAGAGAAGATAAAAATTGAAGCTGCTATTTGTCTAGCGCTACTGCGAAGCAGCTCAAAGCTCTGGAACAGCGTCTAGGCGATCTTAAATCTTTGACAGGTAAGGAGGGTGTCAGCAATGCTTATGGTTCCCATTTTGTAGGTAGAAACAAGTGCAGAACGCTTTGCTTTCTGGTGACTGGGAAAGAGGCCACCAAAAGCAAGGTGGACATGAGAGCAACTCTGAACACATAGTTTTGAAATGCTGGAAAACAGCAGCGTTCCAGGAGCGAGGCCTAGTGATTTGCAAGCAGGAAGAAGTGGGAAGCTTGTTTTCCATCGTGTGTTTTTTGAAGTAAGGCATTTCAAACTCTGACCACCTGTTGAATCTGCTAAAAGGCTGAAGGTGGATGTCAAAGGAGGACCTCTTTGAAAGGAAGTAACAGGTCTCTTCTCAATGGCCCTTATGCCTCTTGAGTTTCTCTGGCCCCAGTTCCAAATGTAGACAGTTGTACTGTATTGGTGAGCTGGACTGCTCTGTTGTTCTCTTTTCGATGAAAGCAGCAAGCAACTGTAACTTAAGGTTTTATCCTGTTAGAGAATAGAGTATTGGAACAGGTGAGTAATTCTAGTTGTACTAGAGACTTCTATGTGACTTAGGCTATTTCTTTGTAGTCCACTTTCTTTTCTATCGATAAAATGGGAACAGTAATTATCCCTGACCCCTCCTTGTTACTCATAATGTTTGACTATCAGCTAAAGTTTTCAGATGCTTTGTGCTACTTGGGAGTAGATTCTAAAGGAATAATACTATGTGGTATTTTTATTTAGATTAACTACCATACATCAGTGTGTTTTAAATTTTCTTTACAAATTTAAAACATACAATTTTATATATTAATCTAATAGAATACATAAGATATTGAGATAATTTCAAGTGCCAAAGGCATATGTATTTATACCTTAATGTTACATGTTTATGGAGAAACAGGTATACACATATGTATATTACTTTGAAACTTTTAAAATGTAAGACAAACTTAATTTTTTTATTGTTTTGAATGTTTGATTGTGTTTCAGGAAAGAGTAGGAAACTTTTTGGCAGACTTTTATCTGGTAAATGGACTTGTTTTAGAATCAAGAAAAAGAAGAGAACATCTCAGTGAAGAAGATATTCTTCGAAATAAGGCCATCATGGAGAGCTTGAGTAAAGGTGGAAACATAATGGAACAGAATTTTGAGGTATAATTTCTAATTTATAATGTTCTAAGGAGAGAGGGGCAGACTTCACTCCTGGCATTTAGTGAGTTTATATAAGTATGCTTGTAGGTTTTGTTGGCTATATACACCTTTTATTTTTATTTTTTTTATATGGCCTTGAGTGATTTATTTTTGTGAATCTGGACTTGGTGTTTGAGGATTCACTAGCAAATAGATTATATCATTTTTTAAGCATGAAACCCAGTGTTAATTTTTAATCTATGTCCCTTTGCATATATTCTTTTTTCTACTTCCCCAAGTGAAATCATCGACAGCTTTGAATGCCTAAATAAAGGCCCACTTACTTATGAATCATTTCTAGCCTATAACTTCCCATAAACTTTTATTCAGCGTGTGTTTTTGAAAGCATGCTGTATACAAAGAATTGTGCGACAGTAGAAAAAGGGGAGGGGAGCGTAGGGAATACAAAGGTATGTGAGATGTGTTAGCTGCCTCCGCAGTCTTACTCCCAAATAAGATGAAGGATGGGTTCTTAAAAATTTTTTTATTGATTGATTTTACAGAGAGAGAGAGGAATCAAGAGAGAGAGAAACACTGGTTTGTTGTTCCACTTATTTATGCATTCATAGGTTGATTCTTGTATGTGCCCTGACTGGAGATCTAACCTGCAATGTTGGTGTATCAGGATGATGCTCTAACCAACTGAGCCACCCAGCCAAGGCCTGGATTCTTAAATTTATTTTTTATTTTGACAATTTTAGACTTACAGAAGGTCCTATAATAGTTCAAACAATTTTTGAATATCCTTCAAAGATTCCTCAAATGTTAATATTTTACTAAATTTTAAAAAAGAATTTCTCAAATTGCAGGATAGGGACCTCCTAGTAGATGATTTTAGTGGTTTGTGACCATGCTTTTTAAATCCAAATCTAAATAAAGATAGTAGAGAAAAACCAGAGCACATCACACAAAGTGCGAGTCATTATTACTTTGTGAAGCAGTAGTGCCAAGGAATGTGTTTTATAAAAATACGTATGTGTGAGTTCTGGTTTGTGGTGTAAAATATAAATCATGTATGTGAAAAGATTAAAAGCTGCTATGAGAAGGCTTGAATTTCTTGAATGCTTAGTCTCCCCCTGTGGTATTGTGCCAGATTAATATTTTAGGGACCAACAGACTTTTTAGAATAATATGCCAGGTTCCAACTAATTCACGGTAACACTGTGTGTGTTTGCCAGGAAAATATTTTAATGTTTAGAAAGTTCATGTATTGAGTGAATCAGCTATGGTTCAATTAAATAAGCACAAGATGTAAAGTGTTTGAGAATCCCCATTGAATGTTTAAGTTAAACTTGTGATCATGCTAGTTTAGCGTGATCTGTACCCTTCCTGCCAGATCCTCTTTGTACTCCTCATTTTTCTTTGGCTTTGGTATTGAGTAGAGCTTCGCCAGACTTAATTTTTCAGAAGCCACCTAGTATTTAATGATATCTTGATCACTATGAGTTAAAGGATATGACATGTTCAAAAATAGAAATGAATTGGGAGAGGAAATGCTGAACTCAATTTTTGACAAAGCTGCCTCCTTCACACATTGTTGACCAGACAAAAAGGCTACTTCTTCAGACTTATACTGTGATTTAAATTTTATTAAAAATTATTTTTAAAAAATAATTTTGTTGTTGTGCTGGTTACTGCTATCTTTGCTTAATTCTGTCAGCAAACCATTTTGGGATGAGTGCATGGAACAAAAACCTTATAGAATACCAGCATTTCATGGGCCATTTGCCAGTTGTCTCTGCTTATCTGATTTATCTATCCTTAGGGCAGAGATTGTGACTTGATGTACTTGAATTGTTAAAGGGGTCTTTAAATGGCATTTTAATAAACTATAGTTTTGCACATTGAAATTAAGACATAGTTTAATTTCAGATAGCTATATAATACAACAAAGTAATATGAATTAAATAAAATAATTAAGATTTTTGACTTCTGGTAAGAAAGCAGATAAAACAGTTCCCATGTGAATCATAGCCCCCTGAACTTTACAGTTTTTTTTTTAATCCACACCCGAGGATATGTTTTTATTGATTTTAGAGGGAGAGGAAGAGAGCAAGGGAAGGAGAAAAGAAAGGGAGGGAAGGAGGGAGAGAGAAAGAGGAGAGAAACATTGATTGGTTGCCTTCTACACAGTCTGACTTGGGATCGAACCCGCAACCTTTTGGTCCACTGGACAATATTCCTACCAAGTGAACTACCTGGCCAGAGCAGACTTTACAGTTTTTGATGAATATTTAAATCAACTTGTCAATTTCTACAAAAAATAGAACACTTGGTAGGATTTTGATTAGTGTGGTATTGAATCTATAGATCAATCAATTTCTACGTAAAAGCCTGCTTGGTTTTTGTTAATTCAACTTTTTATTTTGAAGTAATTGTAGGTTCACATATGTAGAATGCGTAATGAGGTTGAATGATCATCTTTTCATGTGCTTATTTGCCATCTGTACAAGGTCCGTCCAGAAAAGGCCCAGCCATTGTTAATAAAAGGGGAATGGTTTGTGTGACATCCTTGTAACCTGGCAGCCAAGGAGAGTGGACTGGAATGCACATGCTTGAACAATGACGACTTCACTGTACTAGTCAGTGGGGGCGGTAGACAACATTGAGTGAGCATGTGTACTGTGTGGCCATCACTTTCAAAATGACTGAGCGAGTAGAGCAATGAATCTGCATCAGGTTTGCAATAAGCTTGAACATTCCTCCCTGGAAACTATTTGGATCATTCAGAAGGCCTCAGCTATGGGCAACTGGTGATTGGCAGCTTCATCACGACAGTGCCCACTTATGCATCATGTCTCAGGCAGAATTTTTTGGTGAAACATCAAATCACCCAGGTGACTCACTCACCTACAGTCCAGATTTGGTGCCCTGTGACTCCTGGCTTTTCCCAAAAGTAAAAATCACCTTTGAAAGGGAAGAGATTTCAGGTGGAAGGTGAGATTCAGGAAAATACGATGGGGCAGCTGATGGCGATTGGGAGAACTGTGTGAGGTCCCAAGATGCCTGCTTTGAAGGGGACTGAGGTGTCATTGTCCTGTATGTGATGTTTCTTATATCTTTTTCAATAAATATCACTATTTTTCATATTACATGGCTGGGTACCTTCTGGATAGAACTGATTTATCTCATATATTGTTTGGACATTTAATAGGGAAGAACTGATGAATTACAATTGAATTATTTTAGAGTTCAATTATAAATAGAAACAATTTAAAGGAAATATTAATTCTAACAGATGTTCATCTATACATATAATTTGATTTCGTTGAATGTTGCAAGAGGCAGAATGAAAGAACATCAAAACAGAACTGATAAGTCTGATTGGAAAAAAGATACAAATAGCTGTCTTTTTTTTCTCCTAGACAGAATTTATACACACAGGGAAAGCAGCATGGAACTGATACCAGTGTAACTATGTTTGACAGTGGGCATTAAGGAAGAAAACATATATTTGTATGCATTTTGTATATAATTTTGAGGATACAGTTCTTTTAAACTTAAATAATAAGTTTTTTAGGAAAGATACATATAAGTGAACATGCATAGTTAAAAAGTAGGTGAACAAAAAGTAAAGGGAGGCATCTATCAAATTCAAGAGACAATCCCATTTTAATGGTGAACTGTATTTAAAATCTTAATAAAGTTAAAAAACATATACTAGTATTAAAAATTAATGGCTGCTTGGTCACAGCTGGTAATATAAAAGTAAATTGAGGGTAGAAATTGATATTTGCTGTGAACTTGCAAGTCACATAAACATTGGTTATTTATTCAAATGCATGTATTTTAATTAGTCGTGATTATAACAAAACATTATACTGGAGAGTTACAAATAATTCTCCAGTGCCTAAACTGAATGGAGTGCCATAAGCTCTAATTCAGCTTCTGTAGGTTATAAACTGATTTCATAAGCACCTCAATAAGTTTTTTTTCCTTATGTTGGTTTAAAACATTGGAGTTGTAAACATGGGCATTGTGTTAAGTATTTTCCACTTCTCAATTAATTATTACAGTGATCTAATGAGTGTCATTGTTCCATTGTACAGAAAGGAAAATGAGATTTAAAGAAATTAATCTCTCTTAAGTCAAAAAGCTAGAAGTAGCAAAGATGGGTTTTGATTCTGTAAGGCTTACCCCAGGCTATTCTCGCTCTAAGTTATTGCTTCTCGATAGTGATCCAAATTCATATTTAAGACAAGGCATACAAAGACAAGGTGTAAGTTTTAAAATCTGACATGACCTTTTACCAGAGTTGTTGATCAAATAGTCAGTCTGCCTATGTTTTGCTTTCATGTAAATGTGAGCCCCAAGCCCCTAGTCTGGATTTGTTGTCCATAGAAGATTGCTCTCTTTTCTGAACTCCTGCACTAATTTTTTTGGAAGCACATTTGGCCTTTGGTCATATAACATTTTGTACTTCTGATTCTGTTCATGTCTGTAGTTTTTTCTTTGAACTGTAAACTTTTTCAAGTCAGGGTTAGTTTTTGTATTCCTCTGCAGTTACCATGTTGAGTGTCTAGTCTAGTGCCAGCAACATTTTAGAAGGTTAAAACATTGAATGGGTGGATTTTATTACTTGATAACTTATCTTCATATTTGAGATTTAAAAAATTGATAATCAATATTACTAATAGAGCTTAAATCACAATGGAACTGTCTTGGAAGTAAATTCTCAAAGCATTATATCGAAGAGGTGAGACAATTTAGTAGTTTAAACAGTTTATTGTATGTTTTTATATTTTAAAAAATGTTATTTTTTCCCTCCCTTTCTGTCTGTCTGTCTGTCCCCGTCTCTGTGTCTCTCACTGTGTGTCTGTTTCTCTCCCTTTCCCTCTCGCTCTTTATTTGTTTCTTTTTGGCAGCCGGTTCGAAGACAGTCCCTTACCCCTCCTCCTCAGAACACTATTACATGGGAAGAATATATATCTGCTGAAAATGGAAAGTAAGTGGGTCTTTTTGTTTTATTTTATTTTGTATTCTTTGGTTTTTAAAAAGAATAATTTGTAAAAGCGTGAATATTTAGGTATAAAATTGTTTTAGAGAGAATTATTAGTTAGTACTTTTGTCTAGAGTAATTCTTTTACCTTTAAAAATATGGATGCTCTGGCCAGGTGGTGGTGTTGGTTAGCGCGTCATCCCATACACCAAAAGGTTGCTGGTTCTGGTCAGGGCACAGGTGGTTGTGGTTTGATCCCTGGTTGGGACGCGTAGGGGTGGCAACCGATTAATGTTTCTCACATCGATGTTTCTCTGTCTCTGTCATTCTTCCTCTCTCGCTCAAATAAAACACACCTCGAGTGAGGATTGAAAAAGAAATTATGGCCCTGGCTGGTGTGGCTCAGTGGATGAGCACTGATCTGCAAACCAAAGGGTCGCTGGTTCGATTCCCAGTCAGGGCATATGCCTGGTCCCCGGTTGGGATGTTGATGTCTCTCGCCCTCTCTTTCTCCCTCCATTCCCTTTTAAAAAAGAAAAGAAAAGAAAAGGAATTATGGATTAGGCATGATGAGGGTGAAGTATCCTCAATTATGTGCACTCTAAGTTGTAGAGTTTTCTTTTTACATCTCTGCTCCAATTTACCTGCTCTAGAAAACCTATAGGACATTGTTCTAAGGAAATGTAATGTGAGGAATTGCCCAGTGACATTGCTTATTTGAGCTCACTTTATGGTGAATTTTTATATTCTGTCATTATCCTGGATCTTTTAGCATGGTGTGTAAAGCCGTTCACTATTCATCTACTTTTTGTTTTTCCAAACTCATCTCCTGTCATTGTCCCTGTGTTTCAACCTATGCCAGACAACTTCTCACCACCCTTAAATAAGGGATTTGCTTAATGTTGTTACTAGCACATAGTTTGTATTCAACATATGTTTTTGAATAAAAGAATGATGGATGATAAATATTTTGAATGAATCAATCAATAAAAAATTTTTTCCTGGCCAACTGCATGAAATAAAGTACAATCCTTTATAGAAAATATTATTTTCTTTTGCAGGCAATAAAATACTACCTATACTCATGCTTAGGAAGAAGTTGTAATGATTATTATTTTTTGTGCTGAAAGGTTTATTATACTTTTCTGACTTCTCCAAAATGTTTTCAGCATACATTATTCTATAATTCATACAGAATTCTTTATTCCTCACATCATTTCTATTGATCAATGCTGAGAATGGTGGACAGTAAAAGAGATTGAATTGTGATTTTAAAAACACACAATGATACTCTAAAATTTTTTTGTGATTTGCTTTGTTCCTAAGTGATTATTAACATTATATCCAATATAAAATTTGTTGAGTTATGATAATTTTTCTGAACTTTTACATTTTGTTACCCTTGTTTTATTTCTTACACATTTCTCATTTCCTGTTAGTGTAATATTACTGTATTTTGCTGTGTATAAGGTGCTCTCATGTATAATGCTCATCCACGTTTTGGCCCAAACTTTGAGGGAAAAAAATCTTTTATTTTAATTTTTTAACTCAATTTTTATTTATTTATATTTAGAAGCAAAATCAATTATTGTATTCCAGGGTATTATTTTGCATGTGGATATCATTATAGCTTTCTAGAGTTATACTTTTAACAAGTAAGCATAAATAAAAGAATTCAAAACATTTACATAGATATGGAATTAGTACTACCCATGTATAATGTGCATCCTTATTTTTCCCTCAAAAATTTGTGCAAAAAAGTGTGCATTATACAAGGGAAAATATGGTAATTTATTTCTATGCTTAGAATAAGAAAATTAAGTGTTATTGTAAGAGGACAGATTCTTCTTAGGCAGATGACAGCACATGGAAAACTTGACTAATATGTGCATTTTTTCCCTTTAGAGCTCCCCATCTTGGTAGAGAACTGGTATGCAAAGAGAGTAAGAAAACATTTAAAGCCACAATAGCCATGAGCCAAGAATTTCCCCTGGGAATTCAATCGTAAGTTTGTTTTTAACCATACAAGTTTATGAAAGAACTTACTGAATCCTAAAGGCTGTAATGATATTTGCATCTAAGTAGTTCATTTAAGGCCTTTGAAATGCAAAAGCAAATAGCCATTGCTTTGATAGTGTATATGCCCTTCTAAAAATTTTCTAGTTCACCAAATATTAACATTTTTATTATTTTAACCAGATAAGTGTTTGAATAGTTTTTAATCATAAAAATAATACATAAGTACTTAACTTTTTGTAAAAAAAATCTAATAGCATGAAAGTGTATAGAAGAAAAATCATAGTTTACTTTTACCTTACTAATAGTTAATAGGTGATAATTTTATCAACCCCACCACTGATAAACATTTTGATTGTAATTTGTCGTGTTATAAACAATATTTCAGTGGATATCTCTCAAAGTTATACTCATCAGATGCTCATTAAAAATAATTCAATTTGGAGCACCTTTTAAAGTGCTAGGGGGAATGCTGCCTGATGCATGAATCACTTAATTAAAGCCTATTAGATCTTAAAAAAAACTCAGTTTGGGAAAAAAGAGTGGAATGGGAGAAAAATGGGTAGCTAGAATTTACTCTGCAGAACCGAAACTTCAGGCTCCTCACTAAAGTAGGGGATGAATTAAAGCCCCAGGCTATTTTCTTTTCATAGTTCCTCTCTACCAATCTGACCTGAAGCATTAAAACAAATTATCATAGAAAAGAGCAAGACCTTCTTTTGTCTACAAAGTCTATATGTTCCTCATATTGTCCAATAGCCAAACCAGAGAAAAGTAAATAGAATGCACTATACGGTGCTCAAGCCATAGATCAGAGATAGAGCTAGATAGATAGTTCCCAGAAGATGTGGGAAGAGAGTTAGCCACACAAATCTGCATTATTATCATATCTTGGACCCAATTAACTAAAAAATGTACCAGATTTACATTCTAAGAAAAAATGTGTTCAATAATAGGATGCTATCAATTCTAGGAGTTATCCCAATTTCAGAGATGCTAATATGTGAAAAAAATGGGTGTACTAGAACCCATAAATGTAGCATTTATAATGATTTCCCCTGCAAAACGTAAAGTAAGGAATATAGCATGAGGTAAAAGCCAGACCAAAAAAATCATTCTAGAATAAAACATAGGTGAAAGAAAGAAGAAAATTCTTTGTAAGCGCTATAGAAAAACATTAAAAGAATGAAATGAATAAAGTGGATCACTCTAGATGAGATGATAATAGAATGAAATGAAAAAGAGATTGTAAAGCTAAGGAAATAAATTAAGCCCTAAATAGGACTATTGCAAAGCAGATATTTTAGTAACAACAATGAACAGAAAGACGTGGCAAAAAATTAAATTTTGATACCTCATAGTGAATGCAGTGAAAGAAGAGGTTAAAATAATTAGAGAAATACTATTTATTTATGGGGGACAAAGATGGTTCATAAGGATCCCTGGTGTTCCACTTACATAGAAAGCCTCCAAAATGCAACCAGAATAGCATTCCAAATATGAAAAAAGAAAATTTCTCTGTAAGGAAAACTTAATTTGTAGCATAATGTTAGGCTTTAAGAAAAATTGATGAGAATGATAAGTAACAACAATTATCCAATGAAAACTATGTGACTTTAATTTTCATTAAGAAGTCTAATGTTATTCAGGCAGAAAATGGGTAAACTACAGCCTGCTCTTAGATTTCTTCACATGTTAACATTTCTGAGGCAAAGAAGTGTGATCTGATAGCATATCTAGCTAAGATATCATTTACATATCAAGGCAATTAAAAAAGAAGAATTCAAGAAATCTAGCAGCCATGGGCCCTTTTTGAAAGAAAATACTACTACTTGAAAATGAAATCCATTAAACCAAAAGATGAAAGGAGAAGCTACAGTATAAGACAGTACTGAATGTGAGGAGACATTATGAAATTATAGTTCAGATGGAAAGAAGTATAAACTGAAATGTTATGCCAGCCAAATTTCTCTTTCAGAATGCAGAAAAGATACTCGTTTATCAAATCTGCAAGAAATCAAGGAATACTAAGCACATAAAATCCCTTGACACACAAAAAATTGATAGTGAAATTTAGACACTCAAATAGTGGAGCAAATTAAAGAACACGGGAGTGTATAAACTTTAGGAAGAAGATGGGTGTAATAGGCCTTGAATTCATTTAAATATAGACCTAAAGTCAAACAACTGTGGAAATTATGGCTACACAATAAAATGTAGAAGTTATAAACTTTGACATGGTGGAAAGAATAATAAAAACAAAAATTTCAAGAGAAAGAAGGAGGCCTCATTTTGTCCTCCTTATTATCTTGAAGTTAATAATAATGTCTAAATTTGAAGCTTGTGGTTATAAAACAACACAAGGACTTAAAGAAATCCACTTGAAAACATTTTTTTCTTCTTCCATTTTTTAGAATATTGAATGTTTTGGAAGTAATAGCTCCCTTCAAGCACTTTAACAAGCTTAGAGAATTTGTTCAGATGAAGCTTCCTCCAGGCTTTCCTGTAAAACTAGGTAAGAGAAAAATTGCTTGTAATTTCCATATTTATTAGAAATATGGAATTGTTGACTCATTTAATAAGACATATGCTTTCAAGGAAAATGAATTTCCTAGTTAAAACTTTTTAAAGTTTTTGTAATTACATGCTTTGATATTCATCTTCTGTCAAATATATAAAGTGCCTACTGAGAGTTCTTACTCTGCTTGACTTAAATTAAATGTATGGGGTATGCAGATACTTCCCACAAGAGGATGTGGATGAACTTAATGATGCACTGTGATAATGTCTTTAGTGTGAAATACGGAGACTGGATTTTAGCAGACTCTGAGTTTCTGAATAGTGAGAGTGTTCCTGGACTCAACTTAACAGTCACTATTTTTAGATAAAGTGATACTTCTTCACTCTGTTTTCAAATATTTAAACTTAATTTTATCTTAAGCAATGATCTTTAGAAATAGTTAAACTCTCTTTTTGTACATATTTATCTTCTTAACTATATCAGAAAACTGGGAACAAGAGATTGTTAAGAAGGTACTTTCGGAGTTTAGGCTTATATTTAACATTCATTTAAGCTTTAGAGAGTGTTCAATACCATCCATCAATCCAGCCGTCAGATATTTAATCAGTGCTTGTTATGTGACAGATACTTTTCTAGGGATGAGAGACTGTAAAAGTCCCTGCCCTCCTGATGTTTACATTCTAGTGGGGGAGAAAAATAAATGTATAGTAAATATAAGCTTTATATAATTCTTCAGATATATTTTATCTTGCTTCATTCAGTATTAACTGCATCTCAGAATAATTAGGCCAAAATGCTTTACTTCCAGAAATAATGCTTTCATAGCTAAAAGTTAAACCTGACCTTCTCTTACCAAAGTTGGAAAGCATTTTATGGATTAACATGGATTTTAAAGCATGTTTTCAAAATGTCACTAGATTCCCTTAAAAAACACTGGGATGTCTACTTGCAGAAACGGTTAGAAAACTAAAGCAACAAAGAGCTGTGTGTTTGAGCTATGGATAAGGGACTGTTATGTGGGCATGTCTGCGGAAGCTTAAAATCCCATGCAATTTTCTGTAGCTAGAAAGTGGTTCAAACATTGGACTCCTTTCCAGGTACTTTAAGAGGCACAGTGACAAACTAGAATAGAGGGCAACAAAGGAATACATGAGATTCCCATACTTTTCAGACCCCATGCTCAATATATATATATATATATATATATATATATATACACACACACACACACACACACACACACACACACACACAAATTAAATATTTGGATTATATGGAAAGAGAAAAAGCCTATAGTACTTCTTTGAAGGCATTTCTCTGATATAGCCTGACATTTTTTTTTTTTAAAGATTTTATTTATTTTACTTTATAAAGAGAAGGGAAAGGAGGGAGAAAGAAAGGGAGAGAGACCAATGGGTGAAAGATACATTGATCTGCCCCACTCACAGGCCCACAACTGGGGGCCTGACCTGAAACCCAGGCATGTGCCCTACTGGGAATCAAACAGGTGACCTTCTGGTTCACAGGCTGGTGCTCAATCTACTGAGCCACACCAGCCAGGACTGTAGCCTAACATTCTTTTTTTTTTTAATACATTTTATTGATTATGCTATTATCCCATTTTCTTCCCTTTATTCCCCTCTGCCCTGCACACCACCTCCTACCTGCATTCCCCTCTGCCCTTAGTTCATGTCCATGGGTCAAACATATAAGTTCTTTGGCTTCTACATTTTCTATACTATTCTTAACCTTCCCCTATTTTCTACTTACCATTTATGCTTCTTATTCCTGTGCTTTTTCCCCAATTACCTCCCTCCCGTTCCCTGCAGATAACCCTCCATGTGATCTCCATTTCTGTGATTCTGTTCCTGTTCTAGTTGTTTGCTTAGTTTGTTGTTGTTTCTGTTTTAGGTTCAGTTGTTGATAACTGTGAGTTTGTTGTCATTTTACTGTTCCTATTTTTGATCCTCTTTTTCTTAGATAAGTCCCTTTAACATCTCATATAGTAAGGGCTTGGGGATGATGAACTCCTTGAACTTGATCTTATCTGGGAGGCACTTTTATCTGCCTTTCCATTCTAAATGATAGCTTTGCTGGATAGAGTAACCTTGGATGTAGGTCCTTGCTTTTCATGACTTGGAATACTTCTTTCTAGCCCCTTCTTGCCTACAAGGTTTCTTTAGAGAAATCAGCTGACAGTCTTATGGGCCCTCCTTTGTAGGTAACTATCTCCTTTTCTCTTGCTGCTTTTAAGATTCTCTCCTTATCTTTAATCTTGGGTAATGTAATTATGATGTGCCTTGGTGTGTGCTTCCTTGGGTCAACTTCTTTGGGACTCTCTGAGCTTCCTGGACTCCCTGGAAGTCTATTTCCTTTGCCAGATTGGGGAAGTTCTCCTTCATTATTTGTTCAAATAAATTTTCAATTTCTTGCTCCTCCTCTTCTCCTTCTGGCACCCCTATGATTCATATGTTGGAACGTTTAAAGTTGTCCCAGAGGTTCCTAAGCCTCTCCTCGTTTTTTTGAATCCTTGTTTCTTCATTCTATTTGGTTGAATGTTTATTTCTTCCTTCTGTTTCAAGCCATTGATTTGAGTCCCAGTTTCCTTCCCGTCACTGTTGGTGCCTTGTATATTTTCCTTTATTTCACTTTGCATAGCCTTCACTTTTTCCTCTATTTTGTGACCAAATTCAACCAAATCTGTGAGCATCCTGATTACCAGTGTTTTGAACTATGCATCTGACAGGTTGGCTATCTCTTTGTCACTTAGTTGTATTTTTTCTGGAGCTTTAATCTGTTCTTTCATTTGGGCCATTTTTTTTTTTTTTTGTCTTGGCGCACCTGTTACGTAGTAAGGGGCGGAGCCTTAGGTATTTGCCCTGACTGGGCAACACATGTCTGCTGTATGTGGGGGAGGGGGTCTGAGAGTGAACAATGCCATTTGTTCAGCTCTCTGTGGGCTTTCAGTCACTTCCTCTGGTACCCACAAGCAAATTGGACCCCTCTGGTGCTGATTCCCAGGTGGGTGGTTTTGTGTACATTCTAGGATCCTGTGGGTCTCTCCAGCAAACTCTCCTGTGAGGCTAAGAGTTTGTGTCTCCTGCTGCCTCAACCCCCACAGGTGTTTTCAGTCAGAGGTTCTTAGGCTTTATTTCCCACACTGGAACCCTGGGTTGTTTAGTCTGTCTCGCTCCCCAGTTGCTCCTCCCTGTTTATCCTCGTGCAAATGTGGGACCGGCTGCTCCACCAGCTTCTGCCTCACCCAGTCCCCCAGCGGCCACCTTGCTTCAGGTCCTCTCCTCTTGGCTGCCCATCTCCGCCTCTCCTACAGGTCTGGATGAATGTTTCTTCTTTAACTCTTTGGTTGTCGGACTTCCATACAGTTCGTTTTTCTGTCAGTTCTGGTTGTTTTTTGTTTTTGAATTTGTTGTGCTTTTGGTTGTTTGAGGAGGCAAAGTGTATCTATCTACGCCTCCATCTTGGCCGAACTCTACTTTACTCTGTAGCCGAACTTTTTTTTTTAATATATTTTATTGATTATGCTATTACAGTTGTCCCATTTTCCCCCCTTTATTCCCCTCCACACCCCCTCCCACCCTCATTCCCCCTCTTAAGTTCATGCCCATGGGTCATATATATAAGTTCTTTGGCTTCTACATTTCCTATACTACTATTAACCTCCCCCTGTCTATCTTCTACCTATCATTTATGCTTCTTATTCCCTGTACCTTTTCCCCTCTCTCCCCACCCACTCCCCTGATGATAACCTTCCATGTGATCTCCATTTCTGTGATTCTGTTTCTGTTCTAGTTGTTTGCTTAGTTTGCTTTTGTTTTTTTAGGTTCTGATATTGATGGTTGTGAGTTTGTTGTCATTTTGCTATTCATATTTTTGATCTTCTTTTTCTTAGATAAGTCACTTTAACATTTCATATAGTAAGGGCTTGGGGATGATGAACTCCTTGAACTTGACACCTTATCGGGGAAGCACTTATCTGCCCTTCCATTCTAAATGATAGCCTGGCTGGATAGAGTAATCTTGGATGTAGGTCCTTGCCTTTCATGTCTTGGAACACTTTTTTCCAGTCCCTTCTTGCCTGAAAGGTTTCTTTTGAGAAATCAGCTGACAGTCTTATGGGAACTCCTTTGTAGGTTACTGTCTCTTTTTCTCTTGCTGCTTTTAAGATGCTCTCTTTATCTTTAATATTGGCTAATGTAATTATGATGTGCCTTAGTGTGTTCCCCCTTGGGTCCAACTTCTTTGGGACTCTCTGAGCTTTCTGGACTCCCTGGAAGTCTATTTCCTTTGCCAGATTGGGGAAGTTCTCCTTCATTATTTGTTCAAATAAATTTTCAATTTCTTGCTCCTCCTCTTCTCCTTCTGGCACCCCTGTGATTTGGATGTTGGAATGTTTAAAGATGTCCTGGAGGTTCCTAAGCCTCTCCTCATTTTTTTGAATTCTTGTTTCTTCATTGTGTTCTGGTTGAATGTTTCTTCCTTCTGGTCCACACTGTTGATTTGAGTCCCAGTTTCCTTCCCATCACTGTTGGTTCCCTGTACATTTTCCTTTATTTCACTTAGCATAGCCTTCATTTGTTCATCTAATTTGCGACCATGTTCAACCAATTCTGTGAGCATCCTGGTTACCAGTGTTTTGAACTGTGCATCTGATAGGTTGGCTATCTCTTCAGCGCATAGTTGTATTTTTTCTGGAGGTTTGATCTGTTCTTTCATTTGGGCCATTTTTTTTTTGTCTTGGTGCGCCTGTTACGTAGTAAGGGGTGGAGCCTGAGATGTTCACTAGGACAGGGCAGCCACGTCGCTGTGTTGTGGTGCTGTTTGTGGGGGAGGGGTCGGAGAGGGAACAGTGCTGCGTGCTCTGCTCTCTGCTGGCTTTCAGTCACTTCCCCCGCTACCCACAATTAAATTGGGCCCTTCTGGTGCTGATTCTCGGGTGGGTGGGCTTGTGTACATTCTAGGACCCTGTGGGTCTCTCCAAAAGAACTCTCCTGGGAGGCTGGGAGTTTCTCCCACCACCTCAACCCCCACAGCTGTTTTCAGTCAGAGGTTTAAGGCTTTATTTCCCTGTACTGGGACCTGGGTTGTGCGGTCTGTCTTGCTCCCCAGTTGTTCCTCCCAGTTTATCCACACATGGGTCTGGGACCACCTGGTCCACCAGCCGCCGCCTTGCTGAGAGCCCTCTCCACCTGGCTGCCTGTCTCTGCCCCTCCTACCGATCTGGGTGAGTGTTTCTTCTTTAACTCCTTGATTGTCAGACTTCCATACAGTTTGATTTTCTGTCAGTTCTGGTTGTTTTTTTGTTTTTAAATTTGTTGTTGTCCTTTTGGTTGTGTGAGGAGGCACAGTGTGTCTACCTACGCCTCCATCTTGGCTGGAAGTAATTGTAGTTGAACATTTTTAACAAGGGATTGACAATCTTTTGCTTGTATACTTACAGGTATCAGAAAATTGCTTACCTCTTTCTTGTCTCTTCATCATTCTTTTGAACTAACCTTGTAAAACTCCAATTAAATCTTCTACCATTTCTGTTTCAGTATTCAGGCTAAAAATACAATTAAGGGGAAATTTATAAAAATCTGGAAATTGTTCTTTTGACAACTGCATGTTTTCAAAGTCAGCCAGAGCTTTAACTGCTGATTATGAATGATCTTTTATCTGATCTGCTGCTTAGAGGCTAAACATGAACCTCTTTTACCCATTCGCATCTCTTCTAATACTTATTCCCATAATCTAAACAGAAGATTTTTGCTCTCTTTAGCTACAAAAAACAGACTATCAGAAACGAGACCTTCCTCATTACTCCCATCCCCCATGCAGAGTTCTGTGTCTCAAGCTTTGTCCTTTCCCTGTCTTCGCTACAACGATGGAAGCAGTGCCCCTCTTTACAGCCTGAACGACCTCTTTATTTGTCCTATAGGCCTGTTCTCCCAGCTCTTTCAAAAATCTTGCTTTACCAGTCTCCCCATATTTCTCTGTCATCTTTCAACTCTCTTTTCTACTGACTTTTTTTCTCTTAGCTTTAGGCTTTGTTCAGGTTTTTCTCCTTTTAAAATTCAACTAACCAAATAAAATAATCCCTTTAATTTCACCCTACCTAGCAAGTTGCCTTTAATCTCTACTTTTCATAACCAGGCTACTTTGAAGTCTACCTTTATCTCTCCATTCTTATTTTCTATTTACAATTATATTATAAAGGGGGAAAGTAGAGGGACATAAAAGGAGGCAAGGTTTCTCTACTTCACTTGAACTTATAAAGTGATGATGTCCAGGAGCCTATGATAAATTAATTATATGTATTATATATGTACCAGGACAACCAATAAAGAAATTACACTAGGAGACATACCCAAAAAC
>VMDR010018726.1:0-18917 GCA_007922815.1 Macrotus californicus
TGATAAAATATTACAGCCATTCATTTTCAAATCAGTGTAAGACAGTAATGTCTGGTATCAAGCCTTCATATTATTCTGAAGTTTCTGATAATGCACTATAACAAAAGAAGCGGGATATAAAAATTTTAAAGGGTGAGACCAAACTACCATGTTGTATACAATATGACTGTATCCAGAGAAAACTCAGTTTTACAAATATTAGCAGGAATAAGGCAGTTTAGCCAGTTTCCTGATACATGTTCAATAAAGAAAAAGAAAACTAATTGCTTTTCTATGCTCCCAAAAACAATGAAACAAAATTCTAATGATCAGAGCTATAAAAATACAAAAAGAGGTCTTATTCCACATAAGATGGAACACGCACATTCCATTCCCTCTCTTCTGCTAAATGCAACTGTAAAACCTGGACAGAAGGCAGGGAGCGGCTACTTTGAGTCTGAAAAGCGAACATGATCCTGAAGATAAGGCCAAAAGACCAGAATTCCAAGTGCCAGCCCAGCAGCAGTGAGGTGCTGTTGTCTGCCTCTGTGATATCCTCCCTTTGGAATGCACCGAGCCTCATGTGATTGACCCCTTCTCTTAGAACCTGTTTAGAAACATTTGTTGGGCAGGATTAAAATGCTTAGTTATATATTCCTCTATCAGGAAATCTTCATCTTTATTTGTGTAGTCAAATAAATGGGCACTTGGTGGACTTTTGAAAATCAAGGCACACTTGGGTTAGGGATGTTAGGCATCTATAAGAACTTTGCTTCTCTTCTTGTGCAACTCAGAAGCAATTGAGTTTGCAGTGCCTATGACAAACGGTGCCATTTGCACTATTTGTAAAATTTAGAAGTGAGTATTAAAAGCCAAATCTGGGATGTTTGCATTTGGGTCAGAGTATCTACTATTGTATTATATTGTAGAAAAGAATCACTTTCCATTCTTACTGTAGCCATAATAGACTCCTATAATATTTTCTATGTTCTAAGATTAAAGTTTTACAGTCTTGCTTTATACCTTTAAAGCAAGTATGGAACTGGAACTGATTCCCCCCTTTTTATGGATAATCAATTTTCCTGGGACCATGATCAGATCTGCAAATGGTGACATTCTCTGTTATCATATGTGTGCTTTCTCCTGTTTGCATTGGCCTATTTAGCTCTTCTACTGCCTTGGTTACCATAGTTTATTAATAACAATGAATAATATGTCATATGTCATCATGTTTGGCAGGGCAAGTCTTCATCTGTCATTGTTCTTCTTTGGGGTATCACAGTCATTCCTGGCCTTTTGAATTTCCATATTCATTTATATCAATAAATCATATTATTAGATCCTATGAAAAATCATTTCTTGTTTTTGTATGTAATTGTGTTGAATCTGAAGATTTACGTACAGTTACTGATGTGTATAACAGTATGCCTTTCTATAGCTGAACATCTAGTTAGTCTTCTTCAGTTTATTAATAATGACTTTTTTTTCCACATAGCACTTGTCCAACTTTCTTGCAGGCAAACATATACACTGTTACTGTTAATAACTATGACTCTGACTTTCTTTTCCGAGAGGTTTTGCAGGATGATTTCATGCTATATATTACCAGTGTTGTTATCTATCTGGTGGACCCATGTTTGTCCAAAAAACCTTAGAGTGATATTTATCTGAAAGACTCTCAATGCTTACTTTCTTCTACAAATTATCCTTATTACTATCACTATTAATGCCTTAATTTTGAAAAATATATATAATAGATTATGTTAGTGACACATTGATTTGCACTATGGTAGCTAACATTATAAACAAATTCAATATCCAATTTAATGTTAACCTGTTTTCACTGGCTATCTATTTCAACTAAATTAGAAATGTTCAAGTCAAAATTTAAAAGAATTCCACCGTTTGTTATTTACAAGGGCTTCCCCATATTTCCTAGCTCATGGTCATCTTTTGAACTCCAGCTGTTGTTTTCTTGGCAGGACTTGAAAGCTTTGCAAGTTTGAGGCTGTGCATTTCCAGGATGGTTGCTGCTGCTGATTTCCATTTGAACTACTCAGGTCTCAAACGCACAGGTAAAATCAGCCCATAGGGTTTAAACCTGGACAGACAAAGCCAACTAAACATATTCAGCGCAGATTCAGTCTAACCTGATCTAGCATTAACTAATACACACACACGTGTATATATATGTGTGTGTGTGTGTATATATATGTGTGTGTATATATATATGTATATATGACTTAAAATAGGAGAATAGGATCACCTTGCTGTGATTCCCCAAGGTCTTGACTGCTAATATTAATTGGTCCAGATCCAATTTTATAAACAAAGAAAAACACAAAATGTTCTTGATTTTAGAGACCATCTGATCAGTCTCAAATGTATAAGAACTATTCAAGACTGAAAAAGGAAAAGACGTCCCCACTGTCCTCTTTAATTTCTGGCATAGTTAAAATGAGACGGAACATTGCCTGGCCTTCTGCTTCTTTCTTCAAGTGACTTACAGGAGTTAGCCAAAACATTTGAGGACGGAATTGATCAAAGAAAGGAGAAACTCCAGGCAAAACTAATAGTCCTTCCAATTAAACAATTAGATGACTAATGAAATAAATTTCATCCCTATGTTAATGGAAAATAGATAAGTGCACTTGACAATATTGAAAGGAAAGTGACCTTGGAAAAGTGTGGGTGGGCCTAAAAGTCCATTTAGTTTTTTCCATAAAATAAAAAGCACGTTTTTCATTTTCACTGATAAATTTATTGATTTGTATATTTTAAATATGTTGGCTATATCTCGCATTCATGGCATAACATTGATTGTTCTCAATTAATGTCTCAATTTGATCGCTATCTACTTCAACTGGTCTACCTGACTGTGGAGCATCACCCAGTGAGAAATCTCCAGGACGAAACTTTCCAAACCACTTTTGACACGTTCAGATAGTCACAGCACCTTCTCCACACACTACACAAATCTTTTTTTGTGTGTTTCAGTTGTATTTTTACCTTTCTTGAAATAACAAAGCACGATGTACTGAAAATGTTGTGTATTTTCTTCTATCTTCAATATTAAAATGGCTACACAAAAATTTACCAGTTTTGACAGGTTTTTTTAAAAATGCACCCTGATATGACAGCTGTCACAGTGTGATTTAACAAAATGGTTTTGAATGAAGTTAAAGACAGCTAAGTGCTACTAGAACCATGTTACAGAGAAAAAACATCTTATGGATTTTTTGCCAATCCAGTAATTGTCCAGCATTGGTTCAATAGCATGGAAAAAGAAACAGAACGATACCCTTTTCCTAAGTGAGGATTGTCCAAAGAAGTAGTATTTCCTTCTGCCCACAGCTACAACTATGTTCTAAAGAGAAAATATCTGTACAGTTACAGGGACAAAGGGTCATTTTCGTAGTGGACAAAGGAGCAATAATCCAGTCATTAATCCCACCATCATTCTGCCACTTTTTCCTCGGTGTAATCACACTGTTTAAGTGGAAGCAATTTCAATCACTCGTCAAATTCTATCTTTATCTCATTCTTTTTCTGTTTCCTTAACCCACTCAAATAGTCAGAGTGCCTTCCTGACCCCATTAATCTGGTGGGACGAGATTTGTTAAGTATGCTTAACAAATGTGCTTTTCAAACGTGCTTTCAGATGCAACCAAAATGGTTTCTGGAAATCCAGAAGAAGAAGAACCGCACTCAGTTGATGGCACAGACTGGTTGCCCACTTTCTGATACCTCCCCTACTGGTGCAGGCCTTCAGGCTATCCCACACAGGCTCTGAGACAAAGATCGCCCAGATGTGGAGTTTATACACAAACCCTGGAAAGTCTCAATCGAGCTGGCTATTCCTTTATGATTACTAGCCCCATACTCTATGAAACAATCAAAACAAAACTGTGGCTTATCATATCTTTATGCGCCCAGAAAGGTCTTGTTTGCCCCTGTGCTATCCCTACCAATGCTCCTTTCCACTCATTGAATAGACACATAGGTAAGGATATCCCTAGGGATAAGAATTCAGAGATGTTAATAGGTTTGCTCTTCACTTCCCTACAGTGCCAACTCTAATACCACCCTACCACTAATTTCCAATGTTCATTTTACAGTAGAGAGTCTATGCTTAGTATTACAACCAGCTTCCTGAGAACGCAATCTGTACAGTAGCAGAAGTGGTAGCTCATGCTGAGACGGTTTCTACGCTTACTTTTAAGCTGCTGTCACCACCTTGAAATTTTTAATGACTTTAAACATGGAGCCCTTGTTTTCATTGGCACTGGGCCCCACAAACTCAGTTGCCAGTCCTGGTTAGCATTCTTTAGCAAAGCCAGGCACCTAGACTCACACTGTCTATTTTCATACATAGTAGGGAATTATCGGTATACGTGGACAGTAATTTCTTAAAAGTTTAATAAGTGCTCTCTTACTTTTCTGCCATAAGCCTACAAACAAACTCCAATTTCGTCAGACTCGACTGCATTACCGAGGTCATGACTGTGCACAATGAAAAAACTGATCACCACGTACCTCATACATGTGGAAATCTTATCTCCTGTCCATGACTGGGCTCTTTTATAGACTGAGATGGCCTGTAAACACTGTGGGGAATTAGTTTGATGTACTAAAATTTATAATCAACAGATGCGGTGACTTTTCTCAAGGATAACCCACAATAACCACTCCACACCCTTCAGCTTGGATGACTGGTGTACCAAATACGACACCAACAGAAGAAGACTTGTGAACCTCATAGAGAGCCAGATAAACACAAATACGGCAGAAAAGCTCCAGGGAATAGACTCTTGTCATGCTCCTCAGTTAAAAAGACATCACAGACCTCATCAGAATTAAAAGTGTTTGCCTTGTGAAAGACCCTGTGAAGAGGACAGAACGATAAGCTACAGACTGGATGAGAACACCACATATTCAACAAAGGACTTGTGTCTAAGATCTGTAAATAACTTTCAAAACTCAACAGTAAAACAAACAAACAAAACCAATCTAATTAGAAAGTGGAAAAAAGACAGGAATGCACATTTCACTAAAAAGGACAAGCTGATGGCAAGTAAGGGCCTGAAAAGATGTTTAGCATCATCAATCATTAGGGAAAAGTAAATTAAAACCACGGTGATATATCACTATGCACCACCAAAAATGGCTTAAAAATAGTGGCAACATCAAATGCGGTGAGAATGCAGAGAAACTGGATCACTAGTTCATTGCTGGTGGAACATAAAGTGATATAGTCATTCTGGCAGCAATAAAATGTAATGAACTTTCCTTATTTTCAGTAACTTGGATAAATCTGGAGGTAATTATGCTGTGTGGGAAAAAATAATTGATCTAAAGGTTATATAGTGAATGTATATATATATGTATATGTATATATATATGTAGTTACATACAGTATAATTTTACTTATATGATATTCTTAAAATGAACAAATATAGAAATGCAGACCATATTAATGACTTCCAGGGTTTCAGGCTCTGGATGGGTGGGTATGAAAGGTAGATAAGTGTGACCGTAAAAAGAAAATAACAGAGGTCCTAGTGGTGTTAGACTTTTGATCATATCAATAATAATATTCTGGTTTTGACTTTGTATTAGAGTTTGGCAAGATGTCACCATTGTTGGAAACTGAGTAAGGGTACACAAGAGCTCTGCAGTATTTTCTACAACTGCATATGAATAAAAATGATCTAAAATAAAAAGTTAAAACAGTTCCTTCACATAGTCTCTTGAAAGGTAGCATGTTACTGTGCTACATTTAAGAAATTGATTTACCTAATTTTTTTTATTTTGCCCATATTCTAATCAAGAAAGGCTCAAGTCAGTATTTTAGGAGTCTTAATGTCTACTGAGATTCCAAGTCAGGTTGTAATTTCAGCTGCGCTTTTGGTCTGATAATTAATGGGGGCCATTAGATTAAGCAATTAATTATGTCTTTTGAGGCTTATTATTAATAATCTCTGTTCAGTTCCAGTTTTTTACTGTGAGTAACAGTGTTATATTTCAATGTTTTGGCTGACCTTCCTTTTTATTTAGCAGATATAAGGTTACAAAAGTAGTTATAAAGAAATATGACATCTGTAGCTGATCTGATAATTGGTGTCTTTGATTCTCTAAAGGAATCACTGTGCTGGATGACATTCAAACCAGTATAAAAGGGAAGAGGAAACCAGCACCCTCACAAGAGGCTAATGCAGTGCTCTAGAAACAAAGGATCTTGTTCAGGGATGCTGTGAACAAGGTTGGATGACTAAAATTGTAGTGACATTTGTGGTGTGGAAGAGAGAATGTGGTTCGTTCTAACCACTTAAAATACAGGGTCAGGTAAGTCACACTATGAAAGAAGTTCTTGCATACAGAAATTCGAAGGCCAAAGATAGCTAAGGCTGTCTTAAACAAATACACACGGCAGGAAGTCTTGCTCTACCAATTGACAAAACCTACCACAAAGCTACCACAATTTGGACAGTATGGGGTTTGTACACAACTAGACAAAAAGTGAAGCCATTTGTGCTGAGTATATCTCTCTCCTTATTTTCCTTTTTCCTCACTGGTTTCTGTCTTACTTTTTACAGTCTCATTTTCCTGATCTGTGAATATTGGAGTTCCCTGGAACTCAGACTTCAAAGAACTTTTTTTTTCTTTACACGCATTTTAAAATAATTTTAATATTCTGAGTTTATATATTATCCAAAAGCATGTAGATCCAAATATTACATCTTCTGTCTCATTTTTGTGGCGAACACCACTATTTGTCTACTGATGTTCATTCCCTCTGTCTTTGTTTTAGAACAGAAGCTCCTGAATTTTGGCTGCATACATAGTCATGTAGTTAGGGACTGCACAATTGACTGTTGAATAAGGTGGGGATAGGGGAGCTGATCCCCAGCACAGTTGAAAATCCAGATAACATTTACTACTCCCTGAATTCAGGGTTTTGGGGAAATTACAGGAAACAGGCAGGTACTAAACAAATGACTATCAGGATTGTGAACATAGGAGCACATTGTGCTAATGAGACAGATAACGGGAGCCCCACTTAGTTCTCATGAATTCAGAGGGGAGGTTGGCCTGAGAAAATGATATCCCAGCTAGGTGCAAGGAATGCCAGTAGACACCAGAAGCTGGAAAAGACATGGAATGGATTCTCCCTGAGAGCAGCTAGAGGGACTACAGACCTGCCCGATCCTTAATCTCAACCAAATAATACTGATTTTGGACTTTGGCTTCCAGCTCTGTGAGACCCTGCAGGTGAAAGGGTATCTGGTTTCTGGCAGATACATGGCCAATGGTTGGTGTGACTACTCAGGACAGAGTAACTGTCATTCAAGAATTATGGTAGACTATATCTTAGGAGAAGTTGGCTGATGAAAGAAGCACATTTGGAGAATAAACTGGAATTTGTTGCTGCAAAGTGAAAAAATTGTCCACACACAGCAGTGATGTTCAGATTCCTAGCAACAGTTCTCTCTCCAGTATTAGACTGGACAGTAACTTCTGTGAGGATAGGACGGAGTCCTGAACACACTTTAGCCAACCTGTAAAATCAGAAGGCCTTCATAAAATTGCTTCCCTCCCAGAGCGGCAGAATCCCTCCCAAGGAATTATTTAGAAAAACTACTATACCTTTGTGGATGGTGAAACCAGCATAGCTGTGGGATGCTGGCTGAGTAAATTCCTACAATTTTCAGCTATGGAAGGGAACCTAGGGATCACCCTTTTTGAGCCCTTCATTGTAAAGATGTAAAAACCCAGCATAGTTTTCAACCCAACTTTAAATATTTAGATATTAGATATTTGCTTTGTAGTCTTGTTTCAGTGTCCATAGAGTTTTACTGGTTCGGGAGCTGATTCGCGGCAGTGAAAACGTAAGTGAATTTCTACTACGTAGAATAACTACAATCCCTCCCTTGCTCGCCAGGGGGCGCAAACTAAAATTCCTACTGCACTCCAGACAAATCTCTCCATCTGGGACACAGACACATTTGCAACCAGAGAATTAGCGGAACCTTCGGGAAGAATGCTTGCAGCTGGTGCAGTTGCTTTGAGAAAACACTTCTGGCTGAGGAGGCAGTATCCTTAACTGGTGGTTCGGTAAGTCCTCAGCCCGCAGGCTCTGATTTGTTAGGCTAACACTGGGAGGCGGGCTTGCATCAGTGGCTCTCTCATTGGCTGCTGGTGCGGTAGCTGTTTGGAGTGAAGCCAGCAAGTTTGAACCGAAGGCTCCGCTGAGTGCTGTAACACAAGGCTTGGTGTCTAGCCGAGTGTATGGTGGGAATCTGGCGCTGGGTCAGGTCTGGGTTCTCGGGGGGAGAGGGGGTGGATCGTGTGTGGACTGTGTAAGATGGAAAGTGTGACAAAGAGAAGAAAGTTGTCACCCCTCTGGGCTCAACGCATCATAGTCGCCTGGCTAAGTGGGATCAGGTGACAGTGTATCTGTTTTGTGAGGGCCATAAATTGCGGTGGTAAGTGCTGAATGGCATCACAGCGTGGAGAAGCAGGTGAGGCAACGAACCCCTGGCAGTGGCTTCTGCTGGTACCCTATAAGCTCTTGGATATAACTGGTGGCTTGGAACCTGATGAACTTAGACTGCTCTGTGGCATGGGATTGGTCAGGTTTGTGACTCTTATCTTGGAGAGGAAGACTGTCAGGGTCCTCCTCAAGTTCCTGGCTCAGGAGGTGAACATTCCAGATTGGATTGTTGAACTTTATCATGAGTTGACCCACAAGAAAGTGCTGCATATAAATGACTGTCACAGAGGTTGCTTTTTGTCCTGCGTTGACTCCAGAGACCTACTGGTGTCATTAACAGGAGAACAGCCTAAGAGAGACCTGGGAGTTGGAGGAGGACAAGGCAGAGGCAGATGAAGACCACCAAGAGGAATTAAAGAATATTGTTGATGACATCACAGAGTGGAAACTAAAGCCTGAAATGAGAGAGAGAGAGTGCAGAGCTGGATGGCAGGGCTGAGGGAGACAGCCACGGTGACACAGACGTTGACATGCATTGGGAAAGAGCTAGGAGACAGACAGAGCTATGTGAAAAAGCCCAAGGATTACTGGTATCATACGAAAAGGAGCAGTTTAAAATGATGGAGATATTTAGGCATTTACCTCAGGCCATTAAAGCATGGAATCACCTATCCCCACCTGTAGACTGCATGCTGACAGAGCTCAAGATCATTACATGGGAGAACAGGGAAGCTACGCTGGACACTTCTCTGGTTGATGGCTTTCTCATGCCCACATTTGAGCAGTTAGCAGCTTTGCAGAGAAAACGTGGACTGTAATGATATTCTGGTGCCAAAGTCATTCTCTCAATTCTGGCCTCCCCTGCTCAGGGGCCTGCACTCCCAGGCCTTGACACAGACCCTGCTAGAAAGGATGCTCCCCAAGTTGTCAGCCTTGGGGAACAGTGGAATCTGGCCCAATCCTATCCTCAGATGCACTGTTGAACTGACTGTGGCTAACACCAAGACTAGACAGGATGCTCACTGATTTTCTGCAGTCCAGTTGGAAGCAAAGAAGAGCTGGAGGCTATTCAGCTGCTCTGCTTCCCTTGACTGGCCCTGGGTGGTTGAGGTCCACTTGGGCTCACATTGCGGAGCCAGCCTCCATCTTCTTCAGCTCAACTTCAAAGTCATGGGGCAAGTCCTGCCAGCTGAGAAGCAGGAGAAATTGCTGCACATCTGTTCCACTTATACCCAGAATGGAAAAAATCAGCCTGGTGCAGGAGGGCTCAGAGACTTCCCACTAGGGGAAGTCTGCATACACACTGGACAGGCTGCATTGGAGTCTCAAACCAGCTCCAGGCCTGAAGGAGAAGCCTGGCAGCAGGAGGAAAAGGGCAGCTTTAATGATGTCAAGAAAGGTGAAAAGGGGAAAGAGGTCTTGGAAGACCAGGTAGAAGAGAAATAAGAGGAAGAAGATGACCAAGGAACTAGAAGGAGGATGAAGATGATGGGAAGGAAGACAGAGTGGAGGTGTGGTCTTTCTCTTCAGGGAAGATGTCCTCCAATGCTGAGAATGCCAGGCTCCTGGCCCAGAGAAGAGGAGCTCCAGGGTTCCGTCTGGCAAGTTAGTTCAAAAGATGAGCTGATTAATGCCAGGTCAGACTGAGGACCCAGTAGAGCTTATGCTGGAGAATTATGACACCATGTATCTTTTGGACCAGCCTGTGCTAGAGTAGCAGCTGTAACTCCCAGCATGCAAAATGGGTACCCTAGGCCCGAGCTGTGGCATTGGCAGTGGCAACTGTAGCAAGGGCAGCATCAACTTGGAGGGACTTTTCTGGAGCCAAGGCCAGCTGCAATGGCTCAGACCTGGTCTGTAGCCCTTATGATGTCCACCCTAGTACCATCTCTGCTGAGGCAGAAATCCACCCCCACCCCCAGCCAGTGCACCTGATGTTCTTCTCTGAAACAACCTGGGAGACAGCCGTTGTCAGCCACATCAGCTTAGCATTCACCACATTGTCATTTTGTTTGTTCCGTTTTTGTTTCTTTTTAAAAACAATAAGCAGGAAACTGTTAAAAATATTGTGTTACATGATATGAAACTCTTGCTTTATGGTAGCCTAATGTAATTGGTACAATTGCCTGACAGTACCCTAGCCTATACACTAATGAATGAATTGTTATAAAAATTTATGGCACACAGTATTACCGTCATATTAATAATACAGTATTAAAACATTATTATATATTTTTAAAAATCATTTAACTGTGATGATAGGCTGATACACAGTTTCTCCAATTATGAGAGAGAAAGAGAATGAGGCGTACCATATAGTAACATAATTCCTTAGAAAAAACTTATAAAACAGTTATAAGTTATATGTTATAACACATTATTAATTTTATGCGAAATATCCCTCATCTTATGCCCATGTTAGGATAAGCTATCCACTTCCGTGCAAGTCTTGCACACAAAACTCTGCACCTGGAATACTTAGTCAGTGATGAAGAGGAAAAGATGTCTCATGCAGTTCTTGTTGCACAGTTTTTAGATTTTCACCTGAAGACTCATACATGCCCAACAGATAAATTTATAAACTATGTGGCATGATGATTACTTACATTAAGTGGAAATGGATCATCATAAGGTCTTCATGCTCATTATCTTCATATTGAGGAGGCTATGGAGGAAGAAGAAGAGGTTTTGTCTTGCTGTCTCAGGTGTACAGAGGTGGAAGAGATGGAGGAGGTAGAAGGGAAGCAGGAGCGGCAGGCACACTCTGTAAATTTAGAGAAATTCATGCAAATTTCTGTCTGGCTTTGCTTTTTCATTTCTCTAAAAATGTTTCTCTACATCACCAATTCTTTTTCCATTGTGTGCTTTAGTTTCAGTGCCTGTACAATAGAGGGTTCACGTCATAAAGGAAGTCAAAAGCAGTCTGGAATCATCAGAACTCTTTTGCAAACTGTCTAATGTCAGTTTGTTTGCTGGCTCTGCATCTTCAAGGTCTTCTTCCTCATCTCCTGGCACTGTTTAGGGAGCACTTATAGGGAACCAATCCATTTCGTGTGGGGAATGTAGCTCAGCCTTGTCTGAAAACAGACAGGTGTGAGTCGGCACACAGGAAGCCAGCCCCACGGATTGGCTTTCCCATGGGAAACCAGGCCTGCATTGTACCTAGGCTGCTTTGAGGCTTGCTCTTCCTAAAACTCCCTCATCCTTAGTTGAAGCAGCAAATGCTTACTGCATCTCTTTAAAGTAACTTCCTAAAGTCTGTGCTAATTCTCCCAAGGATGGAGTGTAACCAGACCAATCAATCTTATTATTCCCTCGCATTTGCAACATTTTATCCTTGTGAATCTGTAAGATGTAATCAGTAACATCCTTTCCTTTGTTATCTGTAAAAAGTAATCACCTAAAGCAAATGTAAGCATAATGAATGAGAACCTTCTTTGATGTGTGCTATTAGAAAGCCAACAAAAGCCTGTCCAGGCAAGGGTCCAGGCTCTCTCTCTCTCTCTCTCAGAGAGTGGCCGTGCTGTCCCTTTTTCTCCACAGGACTTCTATAGTGTGTGTGAATTTGTTTGTCGCATCCACAACACACGGACCCTGCAGGCCGGAGTCCGCATCAAGCACTCATCTCCATCAAGTTGTCTTCTGTTAAATCCTCTGGGATGGTGTCTATTACCTCTCGAATTTCTCCAGATCCACATCTTGAAACCCTTTACCCCCCACCTTTTTTGCTATATCCACAACCTCTTTCATGATTTCTTTGATTGGCTCTACCGTAAATTCTGTGAAGTCATGCGCAACATCCGGTCATAGTTTTTTCTCCAGCAAAAAATTGTTTTCAGAGCAATGGCTCCCATGGCTTTTTCTATAACAACAGTGGCAACATCAGTGACGTAATTTTAGACTTCCATGACGTTTTCTCTATCAGCGTTCTCTTCCATAGGATTACCACTACTTTCCAATGAGTACCATGTGTAATAAGCTTTAAAGGTCCTTATGACCCCCTTGATGTAGAGGCTGAATTATGAATGTTGTGTTTAAAGGCAGTACACCACTGTGACACCTTTGGTGTTGAACTCATGGGGTCCTGAGTGGTCAGGGTCATTCTCTAAACATCAAAATAACTTTAAAAGGCAATCTCTTACAGGCAAGGTACTTCCGGACATCAGGCACAGAGCATCAGTGGAACCAGTCCAGGAGAAGTTCTGTCCTTGTCTGAGCCTTCTCATTGCACAGCTGAAAGACTGGCAGCTGGGGCTTATCTTTCCCTTTGAGTCTCAGGGGTTAGCAACTTTGTAAATAAGGGCAATCCTGAGCATAAACCTGACTGCATTTACACAAAACAGTCCCTACCTGACGTAGGTGCTGGTGCTCACTTCTTTACTAATTCATGTCTTTTGTGGCATTTTTTTTTTTTGTCAGAACAGGGCCCTTTTGTCTGCATTAAAAACCTGTTCAGGCAGATATCCTTTCCCATTTTCTCAATGATTTTCTTAAATGAATCTGGGAAATATTCTACAGCTTCTTGGTTGGCAGAAGCTTTTTTAGGTTATCTTGACATTTTTTAAACCAAGCTTCTTTTTAAAATTATTAAAACAGTCTTTGCTGACATTAAATTATCTAGCTTTGGATCCTTCACCTTTCTTCTGCTTTACATAGTCATATAATGACTTTGCTTTTTCTTGAATTGTATCGAGTCTATAGGTTTGCCTTTCTTATAGCAATCCTGCACCCCAATAAAGCTGCATTTTCAATACAAAGTAAAAGGTATTTCATAAAAAGTTCAAGGTCTTCTTGCCTACTGCTATAGCGGTAGTGATGCTTCACAAAGTTCCTTTTCTTCTTTTACAATGGTCCTTGCACTGGATTCATTTATTCTCAAATGGTGAGCAACTGAAGCTTCAGACCTCAATCTACGATACCTGTCAAGCCGTTCAACTTTTTCTTGTAATGCCATGACTTTTCTGTTTCTTGGGAGCACTTCCAGCATCTCTACCGGCACTTCATATGGGCCCCATGGTGTTATTCAGGGTTTATGGTATTGCACTAAAGATGATGAAAAATACACAAGAACTGCAGGAGATCACTTTTTACTGCAATATGCAATTTACTGGAGAGACAAACTACTTTCCCAAATATTAGCACTACGCGGCATTTTAAATGGGAACTTGTGACACTTGAGCTCACTGCGATAGCAACAGGATGTGGCTATAAAATTATTATAATAGAACAGTATGTACTACAGTTAATTTTATGCAGTTATGATTTAATGCTGCATGTTTACATTTGTTTACATTTCTCTTGACTGAAAATAGCATCATGTATGGCCTGTGTTTGTGTGCATAAGTTTTTATAGATTTTAGCTTTATATAATAGAGTCATGTATACTTTTTGGCAGTAAATAATAATATAGACTAGTGTTTACATATTTTTTTTTGCATTCATAACATACCTAACTTTTTCTTACTTTCTTTGATACTTCTAGGCTGTGTGGTTTGTCTGAGAGTTTTTTTTTTTTTAAGGGAGTATTTTTTAAAAGATTTTATTTATTTTATTTTTAGAGAGGTGAAGGGAGGGAGAAAGAGAGGGAGAGAAACACCAATGTGTGGTTGCTTCTCACACACCCCCTACTCGGGACCTGGCCTGCAACCCAGTCATGTGCCCTAGACTGGGAATCAAACTGGCGACCCTTTGGTTCTCAGGCTGGTAATCAATCCACTGAGCCATATCAGCTAGGGCTGAGATATATTTTTTTAATTGCCACAAGTCTATAAAAATTTTTCAACATATTTATTTTAAGAATTCTTATAAAGTGGACCTGAATTTTTCAAACCCATGCTGTTCAATATTCAAATGTATTCGTGTTATAATCTTTTCCTTCTGCTGTTACTATGAAATAAAACCGTGGCCACTGGGATGTTAATAGAATCTTTGTCTACACCCTGCAGTTTTCTCCTTAAAGAAAAATCTATTGGTCCTGGAATTTCCTAATACCTTTACTGAGGGCTGGGTTTGAGATACGGGAGTAAGCTCCACTCATGGGAAACACGACAATCCTTTGGAAAATTATGCAACAATAAGCCTGAAACAAATCTGGATCCCACAGTTCATTCCTGGAGCAAAAACATCTTTCTGTCCCTGAAGGGCTTTCCCCTACAATGATTTGTGAGGTAGAAATAAGCCCCTCTCTTTGTTAAGCCACCATTTTAGGCATCTCTATTCTAGCACTGTGTTCTGTACTCTGTTTCACACACTCCTCTAACTTAATCCTGCCTCATTTTTCTTCATCATTGACTCCTTTTACATCTCATGGTTAAGGCTTAAGCTGGGTCTACTTTCAAAATTGATACAAAATCTGATCATTCTAACCTACTACATTGTCTAAATTACTATAATCTCCTACATGGGTTATTGTAATAGTAGCTTAACTGTTCTTTTCTTCCTCAAATTTATCTTCAACTTAGCAGCTACAGTGTCCTTTTAAAACATGTCAAATTTGGCACACATATACTTAATTGCCTCCAATGGCTTTGACCTTCCTATTGAGTAGAAAAAAATTCTTACAAGAACTTACATACTATATACTATTTCTACCTCTGTAAACATTTTCTTCACTTTTCTCCTTACATGTTTTTGCACATAGATTTTGGGCGATATGCTGAGGGTGTTTTCTCTTCAAGAGCCTCCACTTGCCTGAAATTGTTTCATGCAAGATGTCCACATGGCTTACTCTATCACTTTCTTCAGATCTCTTTGTAAGCGTCATTTTATCAGTGAGGTCTTCTCTATAAAATATCAACTCCACCCCATTTCCTCTTACTACCATCTTTAGTACTTTTGTTTCTTTTTCTCCATAATACTTGCCACTTTTTGACTTATAATGACTTTCTTTTTTCATGTGAGCTCTATGAGGAGAGAGGTGCTCTTTTGAGGGGGTTACTTTATTTTGTATTTTATTGCTGCCTCACTAATATATTATTTGTCTAGCAAAGTGCCTGCATCATAGTAGTCACTCAATAAATAATGCTTGGGAAGAATAGATAATAATAAACTTCTATCTGTTTAATGAGATATAAAATATAACTATAACAAATGATATGAACAATAATTATATAAAAATAATCACAACAAAGTGCTAATTTAAAAAAGGAAATATTTACATAAAAACAATGTGATTAAAAATATATGAAAACTGTTAGATAATATGTCCCTTGCACATCTCCCCTTGCCCCCAACAATAACAATTTGACATGTATCAACAGCCAAAAGTGACTTTATAGGAACTTTGGGATCCAGGTAGGAATCCGTGAAATTCCACTACAGTCCAAGACCAAGGAGAATCATTTTGAGAAGGTAGTCTCAGGCCCAGGTAGCTGACTCACTGAGTATGGTTTCAGCTATAGACCTAGAAACAACTCTATGCCTGTGAGAAATCAATTGCAGACCCATTTTCAATGATCTTATCACCAGCACCATACTCCAAGGGACAAAGAAGAAAGTTATGCCCACTTGTGCACTGGGTAACAGATATATAACGCTTAGAACAGGCTACAGGCCCATTAACCAGCTTCAGCCCCTCTTAGCTGTGGTCCAAGAGCCCCTGACAGTAAGCCAACCAAACACAGTCAGACCGTAGATTCTGAAGGATCCATGGAACTGGGCTCAAACTCGTCCGTCACAGTCTGCCAGGAATCCTGAGGATCCAGGGTTCCAGTGGTAGACATTCCCACCTGCAATGCTTGTGACTCTATAAAGACCAGTGTTGGGCTCCAGTCCCTTCTAACCACAGTATGTGATCAGTCCTACTGGCACAGGGACCCAGCAAGGGGCCCTTATACTAGGCTCCAAGCACATCACAGCTGCATTTAAGCAATAGACCTACTGGTCCAGGGATCCAGTGGAAAACACTCTTGTCTATGCTCCTGGAAGTCCCAAGAGGACATTATGCTCAGTGCCAGCCCTTCTCAGCCATAGTTTACAAATGGTATTGGTGATTCACTCCCATGTATACTTTAGAAAATCCCCAAAGGCCCCTCTACTTGTCTTCAGTCCCTCCAGTCATAGTCTGGAACCAGTCTAACCTGCCCAGCAACCTGGTGGGAGACATGCACATTCATGCCTTCAGAGCCAGGTCTTCAGATATCACTCTGGGCTATGGAATCTCAAATAGTCCTTGATTCCAGTCTCTCTCAATCACAATCCAGGTCCAGTTCTACACACCCAGGGACACATCCAGTGACAATAATGTGGCCATCTCAGGGAAGTGGCAGGAACTGTGCCTGCCACACAACTGGTAACAGCCCTGCTATCTGAGGAACCAACTATGAAACATGAAGCATATTCTTATTCCAGTACCACCCTACTGAAAAGTAACTAGAAACAGTCCTATCCACCCAGGGACCAGAGGGAATCTACATCTGCCCTAGTCCCTTGTAACAAGCTTGAGAACAGTAGACCCCACTGCAGACCTAGTGACATCATCATAACTAGCTTCGACCTAGCACAGTGCAATTCTGGAAATAACCCCAACAGCTAAAGTAACAGATAAGAGAAAGTCCTTAGCTGCTGAAACCAGTATATGAACACTTTAAGAAGTGTTTGGTCCTTCAAGTGCACAACCACCAAGATAAAGCTACATGAATCATAAAAAACAAACAAACAAACAAAAAAAAAAACTAGGCAAATATAAAACCAGCAAATAAAACTATTAAAGCTTTAGTAACTGACCTTGAGTAAATAAAGATCTACAAATTTTCTGAGAAAGAGTTCAAAATAATCATTTTAAATAAACTCAGTGAAATGCAGAAAACACAGATCAAAAATCAAGAAACAAAAATCAAGAAAACAATGCAGAAACAAAATGAGAAATGTAATTAAAAAATAGAAAGCATAACAGAGAACCACACAAAGATCCAGGAGCTAAAAGAACACAATGACAAAACTAAAAATCTCAGTAGAGAGCTTCACAACCAAACTGAAAAGCCAAAATAAAGAATTAGCAAACTTCAAGATAGATCAAAGTAATGAACCAGGTAGTGGAAGAAAAGTAAAAAAAAAGAGTGAAAAAGAATTAATAAAGCCTACATGAATTATAGAACACCATCAAGCAAATGGGCATTCACGTTATAGAAGTCCCAGAGGGAGAAGAGATAGAAAAAGGGGTAGAAACATTATTTAAAGAATGGAAATTTCCTAAACCTAGGAAGAGATATGGACAACCTGGTACAAGATACTCAAAAGACCCCAAACAAGATCAAACCAAAGAAGATTACCCCAAGATATATTTTAATCAAAATATTTAAAAGTCAAAGACAAGAAGATAATTTTTAGAGCAACAAGAGTAAAATGACCCATTGTATATGAGGAAACTCCCATGAGGCTATTAACAGATTTCTATGCAGAAACCTCACAGGCCAGGAGAAGTTTAATATATTTAAAGTGCTGAGACAGAAAAAAAATTTGCCAATGAAGGGTACTATATCCAACAATGCTATCCTTGAGAGATAAAGGAGAGATAGAGACATTTCCAGAAAAACAAAAGCTAAGGAATTTCATTACCCCTTGACCCACTTTATAGGAAATGCCAAAGGAGGTTCTTCAAGATAAAAATGAAAGGATGCTATATAGCAACATGAAAACACATAAAACTCACTGGTAGAGATAATTATGCAGACAACTACAGAATACCCTCATATGAAATGGTGTGTCAATCACTTTTATCTCTGGTGTAAAAATTAAAAGAATAATATTTTAAAAGTTTATAGCTATAATTTATTATTGAATGAACAATGTAAAAATGTAAAGTATGATATCAATAGCATAAATTGTGGGGTAGAAGCAAAAATGTAGAGGTTTTGTATGTGATTGAATGTAACATCAGCTTAAAACAGACTATGTCTACAAGATGCTTTAGATAAGCCTCCTGGTAAACACACACACACACACACACACACACACACACAGACCCTATTGTAGTTACACAAAAGAAAAAGGCAAAAAATTAAAGCATAACACTACAAAAAATAAATCATAAAGGAAGACATTTAAAGAGGGAGAAATAAAGAAACTTAAAAACAAGTCAGAAAAAATTAAGGAAATGACAATACTTATTATCTATCAATAGTCACTTAAATAGAAATGGACAAAATTTTCCAATCAAAACACACAAAGTGACTAACTGTGTTAAATAAAAAAAGAAGAAAAACAAGATCCAACAATATTCTTCCTATAGGAAACTTATTCTAGCTTTAAGGACACACACAGGTTGAAAACAAAGGAAGAACAAAGATATTCCATGCAAATGGTAACCGAAAGAAAGCAGGAGTGACTCTGTTTATATTAGTTAAAATAGATGTTAGGTCAATCTATCATAAGAAACATAGTCACTATATAGTGATATAGGGGTCAATTTGTCAAGAGAAGATACAAAATGTGCATCCAACTTTAA
>VMDR010018727.1:0-18923 GCA_007922815.1 Macrotus californicus
TTTTATATGGCTAGAGGATGGTAACAGAAAGGTTCAGGGATGAGTTTATAATTAGGAAGAACAGAAGGCTGATGACGAGGGCTAAGAAATAAGTCCCTTCTGCAGTAAAAGAGTCAGGAAGTGCAAATCGCAACTGTGGAATCCAGGACATCAAACAAAATATTCCGAACAAGCTCTTACTCCACTACAAATACCCATCCCTGCACAGCACTGTCTACTGCAGCCATGAAACCTACAACCTGTGTCTTTGCTTAGTGACAGTCTTTCTTCCTCTGCTCTGCCACAGTTAGAGGTGTGCAATGAATCCATCTTTTTGTCTCTCACCAAATGAAGGGATTCTAAACAGACTTTGCAGTATAGCTACAAATCTGTTTGGAGACATGCATTGTGAGTCACTTGCCCCAAAATAATCTACAATGTTCTTTTGATTGATGGATGGATAGATAGATAGATACATACATACATACATAAATAGATACATAAGTATAAATCCATTTATCCATCAAACATTTATTCCCTCCTTCTATAACAAAATTGAAGCTGGCTGAATAGCTGCCTAGTTAGACTCTATTTTTCAGTCTACTTTGAAGTCAAAGTAATATGAATCGAAGTGACATTTACCCTTGTCATCCCTTTAAAGTTGTTTTCATCTCTTTCCAGAACATCTAAAAACATCTCACTGATCTCTAAATAAAATCTCAATTCCTTAACATAGCTCCCCATCTCTATCTGTAGTCTTATCCTACGCCACTCTGGCCCTCACTAAGACGTTCATTCATCATCCAAATACAGGTCTGAGCCACTGTATTTATTTCCTAGGGATGCCATAACAAATTATCACAAACTAGGTGGCTTAAACAACACAAATGTATTCTCAGTTCTGGAGACTGGAAGTCCAAAAGCAATGTATGGGCAGAGCATGCTCTCTTTCTGAAAGCTCTAGCCAAAGATCTTTCCGCCTCTCCTAGCTGCTAGTGGTTGCTGGCATCCTCTATGTTTCTTAGTTTATAGAGGCATCATTGCAATCTCTGCCTCCATCTTCTCCCCTGTATCTCTTTCTGTGTCTAAATTTCCTTCGATAAGGACATTAGTTATTGAATTTAGGTTCACCCCAATACAGTATGATCTAATTTAACTTGATTACATTTATAATGACCCTACTTTCAAGTATGGTCACATTCACAGGTAGCAGAGGTTCGGACTTGAACATACTTTTTTTTTAGGACACCGTTCAATCCATGACAGTCTCACTGTTCCCAACAGAACATACTGAGTGATAAGAACACGGACTCCGGAGCCCAGATTGCCTCAATTAGAATACCAGTTCTGCTCCTATTAGCCATGGGATCATAGGCAAGTCACATAACCTCTCTAGGCTTCAGTTTTCATATCTGTAAAATGGCGATGGAAATAGCATCTCCATCACAGGGCTAATCTGAGAATTAAGTGAGCTGAGTACAGTTTCCAGAACATAGTTAAAAATTCACATTCCCTGGCCCTGCTCAAAAGTGAAGGAATGGCGAGGGGGCGATGGGGTGGGGGGGAGTGGTTAGGATGGTAAAATGGTTACCACTTTAAAAAGGCGCACATCCAAGTGATCCTTTTGCGAAGCACCTGTAGACGCAGGTGACTTTTCTGCATGAGGACCACACGCAAAGACTTGGTATTATGGAAAGACAAAAACATTCACCCCAGCCGACTTCAACCCCGCTCAGCACGACCAAATCCCTTCTTATCAGAAGTCACCTCCCGGTCTGTAGCCGCAGAAAGGAACTGAGCATGCTCTCCCAGACGCTGGGCAGGGCTCCTTAAGCCCCGCCTCCTCGGGAACCAGTGGGCGCAGGGGGCGGGGCTCTCCTTAGTAACCTAATTTCGGTTTCTCCCCGCCGTGGTCTAGAACCCCGCCCCCAGCTCTCTGACCAATCACACGGCAGGTTGCTGAAGCTCGAGACCAATGCTCAGGGCCGTCCTTAATTCCTTTCTGCAGTTTGAAACTGTCAGGGTGCTGCTAAGGAAGCCCTTGTACTGGCTGTGGTTTTAGCGGCGACGCGGACGGAGAAGTCTGGGTTCGTGGAGAGCTGCGACGGTGGGTAGCTGCGCCCCCAGCTGACCCCGCACCCCTGGCGGAAGCAGTGGAGTGGGATTTAAAGTTCCCTTGCCCGGATTTTCGCTCCCGAGGCTCGTACAGGACGGAGCTGAGAGCATCTTCCCCCGGACGCGGGCCCTTCTGCTATTCTGCGGGGCGGCAAGGTCGAAAGCTTTACACTTCCGAAGCGTCGAGAAGAGAGGGCAGGAGGAAGGAGTGCCTGGAGTAGAGCAGTTGCTGTCGCCATAGGCTCTGGTCATTAAAAAAGTAAGGGGAAGAATAACCATGTGTAAAGCTTTATTGCTTTTCAGTAAGAATTTGATTAAAACAGGGATGGGTAGGAAGGTGATCCACGAGAACTACCCTCTGTGCTTACTCGCAACTGCTTTGCCCCTCTACTTTTAGTCCTTGGCGTGGGGAACGGCTGTTGCGCCCTCTTTTCTTGCCTGCAGGTAGGATCCATGAATGGGCGCAGGGACGTCACCTTGCCGCCAGCTTGCACCTTAATTCACTCTTCCTCTGCCTCTTAGGGGTTACTTTTGAGTTCCCGGAACGCTGTTTTCCCATCAGCCAGATCATTACCAAGATATGATTTTATTTCTCTGGCAATAGAGAAGCACTCAGAACTTTTTATCTCCTGGTTTCTGATATACTGGGTTAGAGAATAATGAAAATTTAGTGAACTGATATACATTCGCCACCTATTAAAGCAAGCTTCCTTTTCCTCCTTTGTTTCTGAACCCAGAAATACTAAGGAAAATGCTACTTTGTAGAGTTTCAAATAAACTGTTTTACCTTGTTGGCATCAGAGTAGGACAGTTGGAAGATTTAGAGCGTATTTTCCAAAAGTATAATAGTTGTTTTGTGTCGGCACTATCTATATTTAAAAACCCTTTTTAAGTCCAATCATACTTTGCAGTTCATTTGTTGTTGTTGTTGTTGTTGTTGTTGTTTTTTAAATAATCAGCCGCACCCCACCCCCACTCCTATACTAACTGGTCAGCAGACACATCCTAAAGGAAGAAATGAATGAAAACAAATGGACCCAGTTACCACAGTGGTGGATTTGAAGTCCTGAGAAGCAGCCATTCCTTGCTGAGATGTATGTGCTTATTTTATCCTCCCTAATTGGCTTAACTAAAGTCAGGCATGCTGAGATTTAGTTTACTTACCATGTGTATACTCAGCGATACCCGTTGAATAAAGTTGAAGTATCCTTTCCACAATCTAGCCCCAGCCCATGTTTCTTCTATACAGCACCTTCTCCTTCAATTTACTCATCTCACTTCTTTTGCAGCTCACTGTGATTGAGACTTGCTCTACTTTCCACTGAAATTGTTCAGGCAAATATCATAGCAACTTCCTGATCGCCGAATTCAAGGGAGTCTCTCCAGGTCTCATCTTTCTTTGGCATGTGATTCTGACTTCTCCCTTCTTGAAGCTTTTGTGGTCCTGTTCTTTCTGAAAGTTCTACCAATCTGCTTCCTTTTTAGTCTTTGCTGGCTGTTCTCTTCCCCCTTTAAATGTTAGTGGTTCTGGCTTTAACCTCTGCTTACTATTGTAGAGATCACTTTATTAGGGGTATAGTTCCCTCTGAACACATATTGGGAGCTAGGGATCCTCTACCTAGAAAAATACACGTGTGCATTTATACTAAAAAGTATTACATACAATTTGGGTATCTGGACTTCAGAGTAACAACTCTTTCTCACACTCCTTTTCATAGGTGATCTTACCCTCTTCTTTTTTCAGCATTTCCTATTGGCTGACAATTCCTCAAAATGTATCTCCAACCTAAAGTTCCAGTGCAGGGCTCCCACACTGCCCAACTCCAAGTGCACCATTCACATTGCACCATTGTTAGTGGCAGTCCGGGGAGCAGGGCACAGCATAGTGGGCGTGGCCATATACTGCATACCTGCAGCTTCACCTCAGTGCCTTATAGGTACCTCGCACCCAAAACATCTGATACTGAACCCACTGTTCTTCCTCCCAACCTGTTCATCATCCTACATTTTTTTACCTTGGTGAGTGGCACCGTCATTCATGTAGTTACTCAGGCCAGACATCTGGAAGCCATCAACAGTTCCCCCCTTTAACCCCTTAACCAGTTATTGATCATCATCTGTCAGTCTCATTGCCATAACACAGCTGTCTCCTAGTCACACCGTCCATCCACTTCCCACTGCTGACTCCTGCATTCAGGGCCTCATGCACTCCTGGATCACTGCCAGAGGGAACGCTTACTTCTTGGACTACTGCATTCAGCTCTCAGTTGATCTCTCTTTTTTCAGGACCCCAACTCTCCAGTTCATCCTGAAAGTTGGCAGAGTGCTCTTTCTAAAAGACAAGCATGATCTGGTTATCACTCATTTAAAACATTTTAATACCTTCTCTAAAATAAAGACCAAACTTTTTAACATGACATAATCATGATTTTCCATAATCTGGCTGTTCCTAAGGCGTGCCCATTTCATCCTTAGCTAAGCCTTGCTTTGCACCCTTTTTCCTTCAGCCTCATAAACTCCTTACGTTCCTAGCACACATGTCTGTGCCTGTGTCTCTGCTTGTGCTGCTCTAGTGCCTGGCATATCCTGATATCTTCTACCTGCCTTTCAGGTCTCAACACCGGGGTTCTCTTCTCTATTAAGATTTTCTCTGAGTCCATTTCTACTGCTTCACACCCTCATGATCTCACCCCAGGGGAAGTGGCTACTCCTACCTCCCTTCCTTGCGCCTCAGTTGTTTTAGGATCTAACAGCCCTTTTTTCACCAGTCACTGGCCCTCTCTGTAGATTGTACAGTCCTTGAGGACTGTTCATCTTGCTTCCTCACCGATGTCGTACATGTTAGTAGTATTCAGGCAGTTTGAATACTCACTCCTTGTCTTTTCAATAATTTATTTACTTGTTACTAAAAGTACTATTTTTTGGTTAGGGCTTTCAATAATTTTTCTATGTGTGTATTAGAATCTGTTGTTTTGTATAGGCTTGCTTTTCTTAAAATAATACTCCCAAAAGATAAGTTTCCCAAGCAGGGAATTAGCACAGATTGCTCGTTCTTGGTTCTGTATCTTCAAAGAATGCACAGCACCCAGGTTGTCTCAACTGCAGATTTTTCTGAGGAGCCTCCATTTTTCTTTAACCTTTCATGTTATTTGTCTCATCTCCTTTGCTTCCTTATACACTCACTAATTTTGGGAATTGAGTCTCTAACTAATTTTTCTTACCCAATGATTTTGTCTATGGTTGCTCAATATGTTGAATGGTTTTAACATGTCACAATTAGTGTTTATAGGTTAGGATGGATTCCATCTCTACATAAAACATTTCATTTTAGCTGAAGTATTGAGGAAAAAAACTAAAGTTTACTTATGTTTTATAGTATTTGGGCAGAATGTCATCAGATGAGGAGAAGTGCTCACTTACAGTTATGCAGAGTGACTCCAACCAAGGCAGCTCGGCCTCTTCAGACCTTCAGGTAGGAAGATGTGTCTAAATTTGTCATGACCTATTTTCAACAAGTAAATAATATGAGGGAAAACTAGGAATACCTTTTTCATTCATTCATGCCATTTACATTTATAATTGTAATGTATATATAATGTATATCAAAGTATATCAAATTTTGAGAATTACCTTACAAACTTTGGGAAATATCTTACGTTGTTTTAACCTTTCAGAAAATACTCATTTTCACTCTGTACAAAGGCTTCAAACATACAGGGAGGAAAAGCTGGAAATGTCAAGAAACTTTTTTTTCTTGACATTTTCTTACTGTAGCTGTCTTTTATGAGTGCTGCTTTCACTTTAATGGCCAATTAGTACAATATCACACCATCCAGCATTCTGGGGCCTAGATTCCTTAGTGTTCTACTCTAGGTTCCAGCCCCTGTTGCCACAACATTTAGCACATTCTGCTGCCCAGGGTCTGGACAGTGACAGATAAATTGACTACAGAAGGTATGGATTTTACATGAAATGTTTTATTTCTAAATGTTTTATCATCAAAAATATGGATTCAGATTTCTAGAGTAGATTTTGAGAGAATACTGATATGGTATACTTGAGTTTTATATTTATATCACTTAAGAGGAGAAAAGCTAGACATGTTGAGTGAGTTCTTATTGATACTGTATAACATGAGAAAAGCTTTAGAAAATATTTTATGAAACAAATGTGTTCCTTTCATGAAAATTACAGATTTAGAAAATGGGAAGCTATTTTTAAATTATCTATGATTATTTACAAGTGAAAACATGAGTCGTGACAGATGTTTTATCCTTGCCTTCCCTTTGGATGGTAGCTCTCCCACTTAGTGCTCTCTCTTTAGGAGACAGTGCTTTCCTGTACCCTTCATCTCTGCTTTATCCGAACTTGTTTCAAGAAGGAACTGATGAACTCATGTGTACTTGTGATGGTATGATTTATAATAAGTACATATTTGATTTGATCTTCATCTTGATTTCTGGCACAGAGTTCCTAAAACCACTGGAATTTCTTAAGTGATGAGAATGATAAAGGTACCTTTTGTTATCAGGTGATTTTTGAACCCTCACTTTAAGGTGGGGCTGGAGGCCAGAGGAACCAACCATGCGATTAGACGGTTGGAACTTTCAGTCCTTCCCCCTAACCCCCAACCTCCCGGGAAGAGAGAGGGTCTGGAAATTGAGTTCAGTCACCAATGGCCATGATTTAATCAATCGTGCCTCAGTAATGGAGCTTCCATAGAAACCCAAAAAAGAGAATTCAGGGAGCTTCTTGGTTGGTGAGCACATGTAAGTGCTAGGTGACTGGAATGCTAGGAGAGGGCATGGAAGGTCCATGCCCCTTCCCCATACCTTGCCCTATGCCTCAATTCTATCTGGCTCTTCCTGAGCTATATCCTTTTATAATATGCTGGTAATCTAGTAAAAGGTTTGAGTTCTGTGAGCCACTCTAGGAAATTAATTGAACCTGAGGAAGGCATCATTAGAACCACCGATACATAGCTGGTCTATTAGAAACACTAGTAATCTGAAGTTGGAGGTAGGGTGAGCAGTGTTGTGGGACTGAGTCCTTGACCTATGTGATCTGATGCTGTCTCCGGTGGATAGTGTCAGAATTGAGTTGAATTGTAAGACACCCAGCTGATGTCCAATAATTGCTTATTGGTTTGGTGGTAGGGGAAAACCCATTCATTATCATTGTTGGATCTAAAACACTTTATTACTAAAATGTCAACACCCTATAAGATCTCAAGTTGTTGTCAGGAGACAAAGCTTTACATCAAAAGAATAAACCTCTAGAGTCGAATTTAATAGAGTCGAATTTAATAGAGGGACAGGGAAGGATGTTCTAGACATGCCAGAAATCATTTTGTGTGATTGGTTATCTGCCTAGAATGTCAGCCCAACTAAGATTCTGTTTCTTAGTAACCCTCAACATATGATCCTACTGGCTCTTGACTACAGTCGAACGCCCACCCTTGTCCATTATTGAAAACATTTCAGAATATAAATACCAAAAATGATGTTAAAAATAAAATAGCTACACACTGTTATACATAGTAAATATGTACCACCTTTGTTGTTCTTTTGCCTGGGTGTCCATTGCAACGGTGCTTAAAGCATTATTTATTATTGGTTTCTCATAGGAGGAGTATGAAGAACTGCTTCGTTATGCTGTAGTGACTCCAAATATTGAATCACGTGCTTCACAGCCATCTCATTCTAGGGGAGACGTGGTGACAGATGTTCGATTTCCTACTATAATTGACGATATTCTTCATAATCAAGGTTATGCATATTTTTCAGTATCTCTTCATCTAAGATGTTATTTGAGCTTATTAGCGTTCCTGACACACGATTGTGAGAGTACCTCTCCAGTGATTTTCTCAGTCAACCGTGTGTATCACTATTATCTGGGGAAACATTTTACATTTTAATATTTTATTCTTGGCTCTTATAGGACAGCTGCATTTTTATATGAGCTCCTTTAGACTTGTTTATGAAAAGTGATAAAGTCAAATCAACATTGCATGTCTCCTAGTGGAGTATGTTGTGTCTCAGTACTTGCTCCAGTGGTAGTTTGCCATTATTATCTTGGAAAATAAATGCCCAATCCCTCAAATTGAAGATGCTCCATAGGTCGCCCTCAGAACCCCTTAAGTTTATGGGCCATGTGCTAGGGCTTTGTTAGCAGTATTTATGTGGGCACGAAGGACTGTTAGGGTTATCACCACAAACGTGATCCCATCTTGGGACTGCGTCAGTGACAGAACTGAGAGCTAACAGATACCAGGATGTGTGTGTTGATGGATGACTAAGCTTGAAAAAGGGGGGTGATACTCCTTCTACTTATGTGTTCCTTGTTCAGTAAAGTACAGGATCCCAAACAACTCACTCTGAATAAGGGTACAGAAAGCCCTCGTAAAACAGCCCTGACAATGGGCAGTGAAGCAACAACAGGAACAACTCTAAGGTCCCCTCCTTGAAGACAGATGACACAGCTGTGCCAACAGGCTCCTGGGACTCTGGGGTCAGCCCTCGCGTCTGTGGTCCTTCTCCCTCTGTAGACGTGGAGTTCTCACTGCTTCTCAATCTTTGGCCTACTGCATTGAGTCAATAAATAGACCACAATTGTCAAGTAAATATATTTACTCTACCACTGAAACATTCTAATACTGAAAATTTTCTACCCAATTTTACTGATCCCGAAGAGATATGACACATAGATTTATTCATTCAATATCAGTGATCTTGACAATGTTTTGATTACATTGGCACCTCAGGATGGAGTTCGTGCTGAACAAACCCAAAGTTCTGTACACTCTCTGGCAAACGTACGTAGGCAACCATGTTCACCTCTAAACCTCTGCCCCGAAGGTGGTCACCAGAAGCTTGCTTTCTTTTCTGCTGGCCACAGTACGGCTGTACTGTTGTTCCCAGTGACCCAGGGCAGACCGCCTCTCCTTGCTCCAACTCTGCAACCTTTCAAGGTACCATTTGGGATTTAAGACCCTGTTCTCTCTAGCATGTAATGTAGTATTTCCTTATGCTTTGCCTTTATCAAGAAGGACGTGGGACCTAAGCATACAACATTCATTGAATTTAGATGACCCTGCTTCTCACATAGACCTGGTTAGAATGGACTATGTAAATTTGTCGCCCCACTCTCTTTACTCATAGTACTGCCTGCCATTGCTTGGTGTAAGTGGGGTGTGGCAAAGTCGGCAAAGTCATTCTTGTGAGCTTTCTCCCAGTTTCCTTGTCACCATGTATGGACTGAAGGTTCCTGAGGTGGAAGTAAGGAGGGCCCTGTTTTGAGGGGAAGCAGTATCACTTTAGTTCAGTTGCAGCTAATGAAAAGCAGCAGGCCCCTGGAAATGTCAGTGTTGTTAGGTAGAGTAGTCTTTTCTAAGTTCCAAGGTCACTCACCCACTGATTCTCTTAGTGTGAACTGAATGCCATAGTAGACTGAATTCTCTTTCACCGTATTTGGTGGGTGAACTTGAGTTTATTAATGACATAATAACACTTCTTCTAGTTTGAGAGTCTTTTCTTTATCCTTGTTCTTTGTTTTAACGTTCCCATGACCTCAGCATGTTGTATATTCCTTGTTCTAAAATTTTACTTACGTACCTCGCCTTCTTAAATTAGGTGTCTGTGATCAGGCATTTTATTTAAGAGTGCTTTGGTTTAAGTTTTTAAAAACACCTTTTTCTTTTCAGTAGGAAATAGCCCTGCAGAGAGAGAGGCACGGATGGACGTTGGAAAAGGATGTGATGTGAATATTATAAGTCATCCAAAGACAGGAGGTATGACTTTTCCTTAGCTCATTTTTTATTAATATACAACACTTTGTGGTTTGATGAATATCATCCATGTAGTAAGAGAAATAATTTTAACATAAGACTTATTGGCAGGATTTTAAGATGCTATTATTGCTCGTTTATTGGGTAATATTATTTAAAACAATTTCACAAGATTCAAAATAATACAGTTAAGACAGGTTTATGTATTATAGTGTGTGACATCCTTTCTTAAATCTGCTAGATTAAGGGCAAATACATTTAAAGATGCAGTGGAATGTCAGATAGTTTGGCCAGTTTAAATTTTTTTCCTAATCCTGTGCATCATTTCCCAATTAAGTGTACCAACTTAGTGATTGTCATCCTGTCTTTCTACCACCTGTTCTGTCACTCACATGCTGGTCTTCAGATATGTTTATTGCTACCCTAAGTTTATTTCAAAAGAAAAACTCACATATGTTATTATTGGTAACATAAAACAAATATACATTTGTCACAAGTAGAAAGCAATGGTAAAAATAAGTGAATCTAAAACAAAGTTATTAAAGTTTGGCTGAATACCGTTGGTGGTATGTTCAACCTGAAGTCTGCTTTTTCTTTGCTGAGAGATTAGCAAGTGTTACAGTGGTTTTAAAAGCGTACTAGCACCGGTTTGAAACTTTCTTTGACATAGAGTAATTAATATAATAAAAATAGAACACTTTTCATACTATGTGATTCAATGTTGTTTAACTTAGGGGTCATTTCAGCCACTATACAAGAAATGCCTCTATCCCTTAGTTTCCTCACTTGTAAATAGAGGGCTTGGGCAATGTAATCTCTGAGGGGCCGTCTAAGTTTTTCTGTGCAACCTCTGCATCTGGTTGAGGACCATCTGTTCATTTTCAGTGAGGGTCATCTCAGTGTGGCAGGGAGAGCTCATGTAGGGGCTAACCCGCCCAGGATCTCTGAGTTCTGTGCGGCATCTTGGGAGCTTTGTTCACCTGAATGTGCTCCATGCCCAGAGAATCTACATCTAAACCCTTAAGGTCAGCATTACTCTCTGCACTTGTAAGCATGTGCAGCAAAAATTAGCACTCTTTTTGATCCACTGACCCTGCGTCCATCCCCACTATCTGGCCTGGGCACACCTACCATCTCCACCATTGTATCACCGAATGCCACATACTACTTCTGTAAAGTGACATCCTTCAGACACTTGGTGGCTTTTCGGATATGCATACCCTTGATGGCCTGGGCAGTTTCACAAGTGTTCTTAAAGTGAACTCAAAGATTTGAGTGTCTTGATTTGCATGACTTTGTAGGGTTTTCTAGGTCAAGTGATTAGCAAACTATTTTCATAGGTCACCTCAGGCTGCTTTCTGGAAGAGTCCAAGTTCTTAAGTTACATGCTTCTATTTTTTTAAAGGTGAATATTTAAAAATAAATAAATAAATAAAAGCCCTGGCCAGGTAGGCTCCGCGGGTGGAGCAGCATCTCATACACCAAAATGTTGCTGTTTGATCCCCCAGTCAGGGTACATAACCTGGGTTGTGGGTTCCATCCCTGGTTGGGGCACAAATGGGAGACAACAAATTGATGTTTCTCCAGCACATCAATATTTCTCTCTCTCTTTCCCTCTCTCCCTCTCCCTGCCCCCACCCCCCACCCTCTCTCTCCTTTCCTCTCTAAAACACATATCCTCAGGTAAGGTTTTAAAAAGAAAAAAAAGGAAGGGAGGGGAGGGGAGGGAAGGGAAGGGGAGGGAAGGGAAGGGAGGAAAGAAAGAAGCAGAGCCTAATGCTTTTCCTATGAATGCAGATCTAGTTGGTAAAATCTACTAAGAGACATTCATGTACTTTGTCGTATTAAGTTCCTAAACCATCTTCAGAATATATAAGTAGTGTTTCTTTTATTTCTTTTATTTATGTTTTTAAATTATATTTTATTGATTTTGCTATTATAGTTGTCCCAATTTTTTCCCTTTTGCCTCTCTCTACCCAGGACCAGGACCCCCCAATCCCTCAGGCAGTCCCCACACCATAGTCCATGTCCATGGGCCATGCATATAAGTTCTTTGGCTACTCCATTTCCTTTGCTGTACTTTACATCCCCCTGTCTATTCAGTAACTACCCATTTGTATTTAATCCCCTTTTCATTCATTCACCCGCACTCCCCTCCCATATGGCATCAAAACACTCGCTGTATCCATGATGCTGTCTCTGTTCTTCATGTTTGCTTAGTTTGTTTTTTAGATTCAGTTGTTGATAGAGTTGTATTTTTTGCCATTTTCTTGTTCATAGTTTTGAACTTATTTTTCTTAAATAAATCCCTTTAATATTCCATATAATAATGGTTTGGTGAAGATGAACTCCTTTAGTTTTTTTCTTGTCTGGGAAGCTCTTTATGTGCCCTTGATTCTAAATGATATCTTTGCTGGGTACAGCAGTCTTGCCTATAGGTCTCTGCTTTTCATGGCTTTGAGATTTTCTTGCCAGTGGCTCCAAGCCTGCAGTTTCTTTTGAGAAATCAGCCAACAGTCTTATGAGAAGTCCCCTGAAGTTAACTAACTTCTTTCCTCATGCTGCTTTTAAGATTCTCTCTTTATCTTTAACCTTTGGAATTTTAACTATAATGTGTCTTGGAGTGGGCCTCTTTGTTTACGTCTTGTTTGGGACTCTCTGTGCTTCCTGGACTTGCGTGTCTATTTCCTTCACCAAATTAAGGAAGTTTTCTTTCATTATTTTTTCCAATAGATTTCCAGTTTCTTGCTCTTCCTCTTCTCCTACTGGCATCCCTATGATGCAAATGGTGGAATGCTTGAAGTTTTCCCAGAGGCTGCTTATACTGTCCTCAGTTTTTTGGATTCTTTTTTCTTCTTCTTGTTCTGATTGGTTCTTTTTTGCTTCCTTATGTTCCAAATCATTGATTTAATTTTCAGCTTCATCCACTCTGTTGTTTCCCTGTAAGTTGTTCTTTATTTCAATTAGTGTACCCTTTGTTTCTGACTGGATCTTTTTTATGTTGTTGAGGTCCTCACTAAGTTCCTTAAGCATCCTTATAACCAGTACTTTGAACTCTGCATCTGATAGATTGCTTATCTACATTTCATTTAGTTCTTTTTGTGGAGTTTTGATCTGTTTTTTCATTTGGGCCATGTTTCTTCATCTCCTCATTTTGGCAGCCTCCCTGTGTTTGTTTCTATGTATTAGGTAGAGCTGTTGTGACTCTGTGTCTTGGTAGTGTGGCCTAATGTAGTTGGTTTCCTGTAGGGTCCAGTGGCACAGACGCGCCTATCACCCAAGCTGTATACTTGAGGTGTGCCCTTCACGTGGGCTGAATACACCTTTCTCTTTAGTTGAGCCATGATTACTGTTGGTAGGTTAATGGGAGGGATTTACCCAGGCCAGTCAGTTGCAAGGACTGGCTGTGACCGCTGACCACCAACCTCTGCCCCTTGTGGAGGATCACTGTGCAGAGGCAGGGTGGTGGTGCTCCAACATGGTCGGCAGGTGTCCGATGGCTGCACACTCTCTGGGGTTTCCTTGGTGATGCAGGCCAAGGTCACTATAAAGCAATCTGAGATGGCTGCTACTTGTGCTGGTCTTGGAGATTCCTAGGCAAAGCCAAGTTGTGAATCTCAGCTGGCTGCTGCTATAGCCAGGCCTGGGGCCACTTAGCAAGAAGTATGGGGGCGGGGGGGCACTCTGAGGCCTGCTGTAGCTTGTTTGATAGGATTTAGGAAGTTGTGAAGCTTGATCCAAGACCAGCCATTCATATGAAAAAGTCATGATTAACAATTTGGATGGGCCTGTAAGTTGGGTGGGACAGGGTCTCAGGGGATCTCCAGGGCAGGGCAAACAGTGTTAGCCAGCTTGATGGAGTCTCAGGTACAGCACCTGCCTGCTGGCTCTGCAGCTCTGGAGGGAGGGCTCCGAAAAGGGACAGTAGCCTCTGCCTTCCTTTCTGTCTGGGAGAAAGCTGTCCCCCAGTTCTCGCCTTGATGCCAGACACTTCAGTTCCTCTCATGTGCCACTGGTGCCTTTCAAGCTGTGACCCTGGTGTTGGAGCTCAGAGGGAGTGAGTCTGAGTAAGTCCCTGTGTGGGTTCTTTAAGGGGAACTGCTTGGGACTCTACAAGTTTCTTTTACCAACTCAGTCTGCCCTGGTTTTTGTAACCAATAGTTGTGGGGACTTTTCTTCCTGGCACTGGAACTGTGGGCTGGGGTCCCTGGTGTGGAGTTGGGACTCCTTGGTCCTGAAATACCCCTCCCAAATTTTTATCGACCACACATGGTTGTAGGACCAGCCTGCTCTACTTCTCCACCCCTCCTACCAGTCTGGATGGATGCAGTTTCTTTAATTCTGTAGTTGTCAGACTTCCATTCAACTCAATTTCTGATGGTTCTGAGTGATGTCTGTTCTGTATTTTAGTTGTAATTTTTATGTGGTTGTACAAGGCACACTGTGTTCACCTCCATAGCCATCCTGACTGGAAGTGCCTAGGTAATGGTTCTTAGTTTAACTAGCTTGAAACATCTGTTGATGTATTTTTTATGCAAAACATATACATTAGGTAATGATTTTCCTAATCATGTTTTTTAAAAAGTATTGAAAGATTTTCTTTGAAGTAACAAGTTCTGTAGTAGATTTATCCTTCTTTGAGTCATTTTGTAAGGATGAGAGAAAACCCTTCAGTCTTAGTTGTAGGAGCCTCATAACAAAAGTGTGATATGTGAGAAATGATGATGAATCATCTCTAATTCCAACATACGTGTGTGATAAAACAGTAACTTTTCTATTTTATACTTTTTAAAGTATAAAGATACCACTTCTCTTTCTGACCCTGGCTCTCACCCCAATCCCATCCCCCATGTATATGGGCAGGGAATGGAAGTGTGTGTGTGTGTCTGTGTGTCTGTGTGTGTATTTTATTTAAATATAAAAATATTATATTTCTCATCTATGTGTCAGAGACAAAAAGGGTGCCTTACAGTTGAGTATCTGATGAAGTACATTACTGGTCTCTTTTCTACTTATAGGTTGGATTCAGTAGTGTTAAAGTCCATCCCAGTGTTTGACATAAAGTGATAATGACCTACATAAACCACCTGACCTTGGTCAAGTATTTCACCCTTTCTCAACCTCAGTTTCTTCATCAGTAAAATGGAGCTATTAATACCCTTCTCTTAGGGTGGCATGTATTACAAGAGCTCACCCTTATGAGATTTCTATTACAGAAAGATACAAAGCACTTAGAACGTGTTGATACGATCACACAGATGATAATGGAGTCAGCTCAGGCTGGAAGAGGATATACGAAGGGAGACTCCAAACAACCCTCATACAGTGCTTGTAACATGCTGTACTGTGTGTTTATCCTCACGTTTAAACTTCGGTCACCTTTAAGGTGTTCTCCATTTGATGCAGTACAGCTATCGAGACATTTTTGCACTGCTCCAAACAGTTACTGAATTCATCAGTTTTGAGGCTTTGTAGTGCTTCTGTCGTTTGTTTGTTTTTTCACCTTTTCCACATCAGCAAAATGTTTCCCTTTAAGGACGTTTTTTTTTTATTCAGGGAAACAAAAATTGCTCAGGGCAGGATTGGGTCAATAGGGAGGGTGGGGCAACGGGTCATGCCGTTTTTGGTCAAAAAGTACTGAACACTTAGCATGGTGTGGACAGGTGCACTCGTAAATCACCCAGCATGAAATGGGCAAAAGCGTTGAGTCTTCAAAAATAGCCAGATGAGCCCTGGCCAGCGTGGCTCAGTTGGTTGGGCATCCTTTTGCAAACTTAAAGGTTGCTGGTTCAATTCCCAATCAGGGCACATGCCTAGGTTGTGGGCTCTGTGCCCTGCCCCTGTCAGGGCCCTTGCAGAAGTTAGAAGGCAACAATCAATGTTTCTATCTCTCTCTTTCTCTCTCCCTTCCCCTCTCTCTAAAATGAAATAAAAAATCAAAAAAATATTTTCTGAGTAGCCAGAGTATACAGAAATGTTTCTCTGCATTTTTCTCAGCCTCTGTTGTAACTGAGATCTTCTAGTCTTCCAATATTAGTCCTGACCGATTATAGTGGTTTTGAATTTGCCTTGACCGCTACAACTTTTTTTAAATTCTAGGGTCATCACCAGTGTCATCACCAAGGAAGTCTCACCGGGTCATAGATTTTTTCAGTTCAAACCTTTTAGGCGACTCTTCCTCAGCAGGGTCTAATTCTGATCCTGCAGGGGTTCATGAACTAGCTGTGGGTGATCTTGTTTCTGATGAAAACCTTCAGAAGGTGGAAAATGTACTGGATCTTTGGAGTTCAGGCCTTAAGGTATTGTTGTTGAATTAGTGTTGAATTAGTGTCTTAATTCCATTGTTTTTCTTTTCTTTGAATTAAAAAGTATTTTTTTTTATCTTTAGTTTTGTAAGGTCAGTGCAGTGTCTTAAATCTGTGCTTCTCAGTCTTTAATGTCCATATAAATCACCTGGGAATCCTGTTGAATTGCAGCTTCTTGGTCTTGGCGAGGAGGGCCTGAGATGCATTTCTAATAAGCTCCCAGGTGATGCTGCTGGTTCAGAAGACATACTTTGAATAGCATAGTTTTAAATAGTTGCTGGACTAGCTTTAAACATTCTACTGAATTTCTCAGAGGTTTTGAAAGACTCAGCCTGTGTGCAACTGAGACACTCATTGAATCTTTACTATATTGTAGCTATGAGTAATGGAAATGTCTCCTTTAAGATGAAACACAAAATCTAATTTTAGCAACATATATTCATTTTATAGCCACTCTTATAACACCACAATATATAACTGATATATCTATAAAAATTGATTCTTATTTTGGTGATGTTAGTAGCCTTTAAGTAAAACAAAGTATTATAGAAATGGCAGGGGGTTTTTTGCTATTTAAGTATAATTAGGAAAAAGTCATTTTTCTGAAGCAGTTTGAGAAAACAAAACTGATTATTCACATGAGTGGATAAATAATGGTTGTGAAGGTTCTGTGGCGTCTATGTTTCTCAGTTATTTGAAGTATAAATTCCAGATAAAATCTTTTAGTATACTTTCTACCATTTTCCCCAAGGGAAGAGGTTTCATACTTCCAATCATGGTGTCAGTCGACTGAAATTGTGTCCCACCAACCATTTAAATTGTCCTATATTCAGAAAACATGATTAGTTGGTCTTTTTACCTAGTCCAGTCAGCAGGGTGAAAATGGATCAGACTTAGAAATTTGTAGAAGTGGCCATTGTGAGAAACAATTTGGGGGCGGAAAAGCATCACCTCCCGTGGTTCCCGCTGCCCTCCCCACCTAAATACTGCCCAGTCCTGTGGCTCAGTGTAGGGCCCAGTCCCTGCATTTCTTTTTTCTTGATCCACCTTAATATGGACATTTAAGTCCTTGAATAAACAAAGGACCTGTTTATTAGTGACTGAGACCTGGGATTTTTTTAAATTATGAGCTTTCATACAAAGTAACTTCAAATAGGAAAAATTTCATAACCTTCGTGTGGTGAATGTGAACTAAGAGGAGCTGTAATTGTTGAATTTGTAAACATTTTCATTAGTGATTTTATTTTTTAAAAAAAAGCTCTCGTGTTGATTGCTTGTTCTGATTTTTTTTTTAATGTTTCTAAATTTTAGTGTAATTTTAAGAAGCACTATTAAGGAACAAACTGCTTAGTTGTTAGTATCTTTACTTTTCAGACAAACGTCATATCAGAACTAACAAAATGGAGACTAAATTTTATTGACTGGCATCGTATGGAAATGAAAAAAGAGAAAGAAAAACACGCAGCACATTTAAAACAACTGTGCAGCCAGATCAACAGCCTGAAGGAGCTGCAAAAAGCCTATGAAATCTCTATTGGGAGAAAAGATGAGGTGTTCTTTTTTATATTTCTTTTTAACCAAGGTTCAGTAAATGTCCTACTAAATAATAAACGCCAGGAAGTAGTTTTTTAGGTCATGCAAGACACAAAGGGAGGGCTTCTTCAGAAACTGCTAGAAAAACAGGTGCATAGATATGTGGTTTATTCTTCCTATGAAGCGTGCCATGGTCACACCATTTTCTCATCTCTGAAATCAACTTCAGTGTGCTCGAAGTTTTAAGAGTGCACGCGAAACGTGGGAACACTAATTGTTTTTCTTCCTGACTGCCCTTAAGAGAACTTTAGGGGACCAGCATTATCCACATTTTAAACCATCCTTTTTAGGGGTCATACTAAGTATCTCACTCCTATCTGTGATATGTTTTTATTCACAGATGAAGTCTTTTCTTCTTTTATTGATAAACAGCTCTTTTTTTTTTTTTTAATCCTCATCCAAGGACTTTTTTTTTCATTGCTTTTAGAGGGAGGAGAGGGAGAGAGAAACATCAGTTGGTTGCCTCCCTGATGGACTGGGGTTCAGACCTGCGACCCTTTGGTACAGGATGATGCTCCAACCAGCTGAGCCACATGAGTCGGGGCAATAACCAGCACCTTTTATTTCACTTTCTGGTAGCCTGTTAAGGACTTGAGAGTCAGGTTCGCGTGTCTGCTAATTTTGTGTCTCCAGAAGGCAACTTAAACAAAGCAGATGGGCAACAAATCTAGGGCTGCCCCCAGGAGGACGGCGGCTTTCAGAGAAGAGGGACACACAGCAGAGATTTCAGTGGCTTGTCTGCAGACACAGCACTCACTTCTCTAACTAACTAGATAAGGATTATGGGCTTTTCAAAATAAAAAACAAAACATACATTTCTTTTGGTATTACAAGGTGCAATATAAAATTGAACTTTTTCAGAGTTTACTTTCCTGAAATAATAGATATTAATGTCAGTCATTTTCTCTATTACCCTCAAAACTCTATCCTAAGGTTTTTTAATATTTGAGTTTAATGTTTTAAATTTTAAAGTATCACACATAAAAAGAGTTGTACATATATGTCAAATTTTTGAAAATGAATAAAGTGAATAGCCATGTGCCAGCATACAGCTTAAGAAAGAGAATGTTAACAATATCTAAGGTGTGCCCTCTTCCGTTTTTGAAAATTTACACAATGGAATACTACACAGCACAGAGAAAGAA
>VMDR010018728.1:0-18928 GCA_007922815.1 Macrotus californicus
ATTAACATCATCAAAATGGCCATACTACCCAAAGCGATTTATAGATTCAATGCAATCCCGATTAAAGTACTAATGACATATTTCACAAATATAGAACAAACATTTCAGAAATTTATGTGGAACCATAAATGACCCTGAATAGCTGCAGCAATTTTGAGAAAGAAGAACAAAGTAGGAGGGATCACAATACCTGGTATCAAACTGTATTGCAAGGCCACAGTAATCAAAACAGCCTGGTACTGGCATAAGAACAGCCATATAGACCAATGGAATAGAACAGTGAGCCCAGAAATAAACCCAAGTCTCTCTGGTCAATTAATATTCAACAAAGGGGGAAGAAGCATAAAATGGAGTAAAAATAGCCTCTTCAAAAAATGATGTTGGGAAATCTAGACAGCTCCATGCAAAAAAAAAATGAAACTCGATTACCAATTTACACCATACACAAAAATGAAGTCAAGGTGGATAAAAGACTTGAATATAAGTCATGACACCATAAAAGTCCTAGAAGAAAACATTGGCAGGAAAATCTCAGATATTCCATGCAGCAACATGTTCACTGATTTGTCCCCTAAAGCAAGGGTCATAAAGAAAAGAATGAAGAAACGGAATCTCATCAAATTAAAAAGGTTCTGCATGGCTAAAGAAAACAGCATTAAAATGAACAGAGAACCAACTATATGGGAAAACATATTTGCCAATGATGCCTCAGACAAGGGTTTGATCTCCAAAATATATAAAGAACTCACACGACTCCACTCCAGGAACACAAACAACCCAATTGAAAAATGGGCAAAAGACTTGAACAGACACTTCTCCAAGGAGGATACACAGAGGGCCCAGAGACATATGAAAAGATGCTCAGCATCACTAGCCATCAGAGAGATGCAAATTAAAACCACCATGAGATGTCACTTCACACTGGTCAGAATGGCCATCATAAACAAATCATCAGACAAGTGTTGGAAAGGATGTGGAGGAAAGGGAACCCTAGTGCACTGTTGGTGGGAATGCAGATTGGTGTAGCCACTGTGGAAAACAGTATGGAATTTCCTCAGAAAACTAAAAATGGAATTGCCTTTTTCCCTGGCAATTCTGCTGCTGTGATTATACCCTAAGAGCCCTGAAAGACCAATCCAAAAGAACCTATGCACCCCAATGTTCATAGCAGCACCATTTACAATAGCCAAGTGCTGGAAGCAACCTAAGTGCCCATCAGTCAATGAGTGTATCAAAAAACTGTGGTACATTTACACAATGGAATTCTACGCAGCAGAGAGAAAGAAGGAGATCCTACCCTTTGCAACAGCATGGATGGAACTAGACAGCATTATGCTAAGTGAAATAAGCCAGGCAGTGAGGGACAAATACCGTAGAATCTCACCTTTAACTGAAACATAATCAACAAAAGAAAAAAGCAAACAAAATATAACCAGAGACATTGAAATTAAGATCAATCTAACAATAGCCAGAGGGAATGGGGGAGGGGAAATGGGGGAAGGGTTTTCAGAAACCACTATGGAGGACACCTGGACATAACCAAGGGGGAGGGTGGAAGGAAGGGAGGGAGGGAGGTGGGATTGGCTGGTGTGGGGGTGAGTAGTGGGGAGAAAATGCAGACAACTGTAACTGAACAACAATAAATTAATTAAAAAATTAGGCAAAAAAAATTAGGGGAAGAATAGATCAACTCAGTGAGAACTTCAACAAAGAGATTAGAAAACACACAAATGGAAATTGAAAACATAAAAAAGTTAGAAATTAAGAATACAATAATTCAAAAAAAATACATTAGAGAGAATCAACACTAGACTAAATGAAGCAGAGAACTGAGTCAGGGATTTGGAAGACAAGGTAGTGGAAAACACCCAATTGAAACAGCAAAAAGAAAAAAAAACACAAAAAATGAGGCTAGTTTAAGGGACCTCTGAAACAACATCAAGCCTACCAGAATTCACATCACAGAAATACCAGAAAGAAAGGGAACAGAGAGCACCAATAGTAAACTATTAGAAAGATATAATAAGAAAACAATCTCATTTACAATTTCATCAAAAAGAATAAAATACAAATCCCTAAGGATCAATTGAGGAGGTAAAAGATCTGTACTTGGAAAACTATAAGACACTGAAGAAGTATAGTGAAAAAGATACACATAAATGGAATAATCTATATTCATGGATAAGAAGAATTAACATCATTAAAACATCCATACTTCCCAAAGCAGTCTCCATATTCAATGCCTTTCCTATCAAAACACCAGTGGCCCTTTTCACAGAACTAGAACAAATAATCCTAAAATTTATATAAATCCACAGAAGACCTTGAATAGCCACAGCAGCATTGAAAAAAGAATACAATGTTGGAGATATCAAACTACCTGGTGTCAAACTATACTGCAAGGCTATACTAATCATAACAGCATGGTACTGGCATGAAAACAGATACATAGACCACTGGAACAAAAAAGAGAATCCAGAAATGAACTCATGCCTATATGGTCAATTAATCTATGACAAAGGAAGCAAGAATATAGAAGGGGGTAAAGACAGTTTCTTCAATAAATGGTGTTGTTAAAACTGAGGACAGCGGGGAAATGGAGACAACTGTACTTGAACTACAGTAAAAAAACAAAACACAAGTGGACAGTCACATGGAAGAGAATGAAACTGGGTCACTTTCTTATACCTTATACAACAGGAGTTCCTGGTCCATGACCTGTTAGGAACTGGGCTGCGCAGCAGGAAGTGAGTGGCAGGCGTGAGCGAAGCTTCACCTGTATTTACAGTCACTCCCCATGGCTCACATTTCTGCCTGAACTGTGCCTCCTGTCAGGTCAGTGGCAGAGCTATTAGATTCTCACAGCAGTGCTATAAACTTTTCACATGAGGGATCTAGGTTGCTTGCTCTGTGTGAGAATCCAATGCTGAAGATCTGAGTTGGAGCTGAGGTGGTGATGCTGGGGAGTGGATGCAGATACAGATTGTCATTAGCAGAGAGGTTTCACTTCAGAGTCCATAGTAAATCAACTGCTTGCAGATTCATATCGAAACACTATCAGTGAGTGGCAAGTGACAATTAAGCTGCATCTGGTGGCAGGCTTTATAGCGGCAAGTGAGTTGATGTACTTCAATTGTACAGCTGCATCTGGTGGCAGACTTTAAGTCAGAATCTGAGACTTATTTTAGTCTTCACGTGGCCCCACCCATTATTTTATTTACTACTTCTGTCCGTGCCTCTTTCCTGCACGGCACACTTGTCTCAGTCACAGTTTTTAGGAAGCCCACATGCTCACCCTAGCCAAAATGAGTAAAAAACAAATGACGCTGGAGAGCTTCTCTGAAAAGTGGGACAGACCCAATGATGAGACAGCACAAGACTCTAATACTGCCAACAAAAAGAAAGCTTCACTTAAAAGAAAATGTCCTACTTAAATGTTGGGTTCATTGTAACAGGTGATTCGCGTTCTCCAAGCCTGCTTGGTATAACTTGTAGTGACCAGCTATCCAACGAAGCCATGAAACCTTCAAAACTGCTTTGCCACATAAAGACCAAACACCTGCATTAAAAGACAAGCCTTTGGAGTTTTTCAAAAGAAAAAAACCATGAACAGAAAGAACAGAAGCAATTATTGAAGGCTACCACTTCATCAAATATGTCTGCACTGAGAGCATGTTTCTTAGTGGCTAACTGCATTGCTAAAGCTAATAAGCTTTTTACTATTGGTGAAGAGTTGATCCTGCCTGCTGCTAAGGGCATTTGTCTTGAACTTTTAGGAGAGGCTACAGGTCAAAAAGTGGCACAGGTTTCTCTCTTGGCTAGCACCATAACTAGACAAATTAATGAAATAGCAGAAGGATATTGAAGCACAATTGTTAGAGAGTATTTATGAGTCACTGTGGTATGCAATCCAGGTTGATGAATCTACCAATGTTGACAACAAGGCAACAATGCTTGTTTTTGTTTGATATATTTTTCAGGAGGATGTGCATGAGGATATGTTACGTGCACTCTTATTGCCAACCAACACCACAGCGGCTAAACTATTCAAGTCTTTGAATGATTACATATCAGGAAAACTAAATTGATCATTTTGTGTTGGTATATGCATGGACAGACCAGCTGTCATGACTGGACAGCTTTCTGGTTTCACTACTCAGGTCAAAGATGCCACTTCTTAATGTGAGTCTACACATCGTGTCATCCATAGAGAAATACTGGCTAGCCAAAAAATGGTACCTGAGCTTAATGTCTTATAGCATGTGATTAAAATTATCAACCACATTAAAGTACATGCCCTTAACTCACATCTGTTTGTGCAGCTCTGTCAGGAGATGGATGCAGAGCACACACGTCTTCTCTTATAACAGAAGTGAAATGGCTTTCTAAAGGTTGATCACTGGCCAGAGTTTTTTGAGTTATGAGAGCTGCTCCAGAGGTTTCTTTTAGAAAAAGAGTCATCACTGGCAGCACATTTCAGTGACAGAGAATGGGTTGCAAAACTTGCTTACTTGTGTGACATATTCATCTGCCCAGTGAACTCAATCTATCACTTCAGAGGAGAATGATAACTGTGTTCAAGTTGGCAGATGAAGTGGCTGCATTCAAAGCCAAACTGGAATTATGGGAGTGACAAATGAACATTATGATTTATGACATGTTTCAAACTTTAGCAGAGATTTTGAAAGAGCCAGGGCCTTCTTTCTTCCAGGTGGTGCATGATCACCTATCTCATCTTTCAAAAGAATTTGAGCATTACTTCCCAACCACAAAAGACCCCTGAACTTGGAAGGAATGGATCTGGGACCTACTGTGAATAAGCTAGGTGAATCGACTTTGTCTGTGCTAGAAGAGGATCAACTGCTTGACATCGCAAATGACGGTGGCCTTATAAGTATGTTTGAGACAACTTCAAATCTCCATACGCTCTGGGTTAAAGTCAAGGTGGAATGTCCTGAGATTGCCACAAAAACACCAAAAAGTCTGCTGCCATTTCCAACATGCTATCTTTTTGAAGGAGGGTTTTCTACAGTAACAGCAACCAAAATGAGATTACTGAGTAGACCGGACATGAGGCACACACTTCAGGTGTCACGGTCTTCCATAACCCCCAGATGGGACCATGTAGTTGCAGGAAAATAGGCTGAGGGCTCCCACCGATTCTGCATTATGGTGAGTCATATAATTATTTCAGCATATATTACAATGTAATAATAATAGAAATAAAGTGCACAGTAAATGTAATGCTCTTGAATCATCCTGAAGCCACCTCCCCTCTGTCCACAGAAAATTGTCTTGTCTGAAACTGGTCCCTGGTGCCAAAAAGGTTGGGGACCACTGTGCTATAGGATCTGTACTGATGTTCCCTGTTTAATTTCTGATATTTATGATTTATGTGTCCCTTACTTTTTATTTTTTATCTTTCTAAATATTAATTTTATTATGTTTTTGGAAGAATCAGCTTTTTGTCTCTTAGATTTTCTCTTTTGTTTTCCTATGTTCAACTTAGATTTCTGTTTTTATCTTTATTATTTCTTTCTTTCTACTTGCTTTGGGTTTATTTTTCTCTTATTTTTCTATGTTCTTGAGGTAGGTGTGTTTACATTTACATTAAGGTAATTTCTGATATGTTAGGAATTAAATCTGCCATTTTATGATTTGTTTTATGTTTGTTTCCTGTGGTACTTGTTCCTCTGTTGCTCTTTTCTTGCCTTCTTATGAGTTACTAGAACACCTTTTAGGATTCCATATGATTGATTTATTATGTTTAAGAGTGTATCTCTTCGTATAGTTTTCATAGTAGTTGCTTTGTGCATTATTATACACATGTATGTCTTATCAGTGTCTACTGGTATCAACTTTTGACCATTTTGAATGAAGTATTGAAACCTTGCCTGTTTGCAGCCTCTTTCATGCCTGAGAGTATGTGAAGAGAGTCTCTCCCACCTCCTCTGGAATCGTCAATAACATATTTGGCACTGCGGATCCTTCTGCTCTATACCATATCTTGAGAAATGTGTTAGACTCATTCATTAATGGTTCTCTCATCCTTGTACTTCTGCCTTACAGGTTTTTTTTTTATTTTCAACTTTGAATTTCACTGATGTCTTCAAAAGAACAAGAGGTGAAAAAATAAAAGAATGGAAAGTTGAGAGGTCCCCTATAAAGGCACACAGAGGGAAAAGTCTGGACTTTGCTCAGGGCAGACCTGGTGCATCTTGAGTTAGCAGTGCTCACTCACTCATTGTGTGGCCCGGGTGAGTGTGTAATCATGGTGAGCCCCAGCATCTTCCTAAGCACACAGTGTTACTGGAAGAATGAATGAGATGGCAGGTGTCAGGAGTCTGGTGCAGTGCCTGGCCAAAATGGGTGCCAAATTAATGGCTCTCGTTATCTGTATGACTGTACCATGATCCACAGTTAAGTTCTGGGAGGGTATGGCACATTCCTGTGGGGTCTCTTTCACGGGCAACCCCTGAAATAGGTCTGACTAAGCCATCGTGGTGCCAAAGAATGTCCCAGGGAAGGTGTGTCCCCCTTGCAGGAGAGAGCTTCCTGATGGCTGAGCTGAGAGTAAGAAAGTGGGTCAGGGTCATTTTAATAAAGTCGTTAACCACTGTATCTTCTGGAGGTTCCACCCACCCCATTTCAAACAATAAAACTACCACATCCAACCTCATTAAATGCAGCTTATATGTAACTACATAAGTTACATATAACTGCTATAAAATTACAAGTTTACTAGTTGCTCTATTTACTAGTTGACTATGTAATATTGTACTAGGCATTTAACTGTAGGCTTGTAATTAAAATGCCTACATATTGTAAGCCATTTCATGAATAAGATGTGTTCGCAATTTTATTTCGAGTTCCATGTCTTTTCTTGTTTATTTCTTTTCCATGGCTTTTTCATGTCTCAAACAATTTACAGGCTGTGGAAAAACCAGAAGACCCTGCATTTGGGGCCCATAATAAAAGAAACAGACCTGGGTAGTGTTCTTGGGAAGGTAAGGGGCAGGCTTGCTGAGGGAGGTGTCAGCTGGCTAGCCACCACCCTGGAGGCAGGGCACTGTGCTATAGTGTGTTTGCTGAATGCAGCAGGACTGACCCCACAGAACCCACAGTGAGTGACCAGTGACCAGGGTATAGCCAGAAAAGTATGTGGGAGGTCAGCAGGTGAAATCCTGACTGTTTCCTTGTGGCTGTGTGACTTTGGTCAAGTTACTTGCTTACCTTGACCCTCAAATGCTCTAAAGTCTTTTTATTTCTAGAACCTTTAGGACCAGAATGGCCACAAGGCTCTGGTTTGTTGGTTGTTCCTCCCTTTAACTTCTCTTTTTTTTTCAAATATGGACAACTGAGTGTGGTTAAAGTGGAGGGTTTCCGTGCACTCTTCCCACCCTGACTTTGAGGTCATGAGGAAAACAAATCCACTGTGCAGAGGAATGGGAGAAACTTGCTCTGGAATTGTCTTTGTCTTATTGTCAAAGGGGAGGGGAGAAACTGGGGATCACTCTCCCCACTTCTCTTGGATTGAAGACATTCCTGGGCTCTCTATCTCCCCTGTTGCAACTCCAAATTACTAAAGCCTTAGCTTACGGATTGGCCCAACACATGCTCACCATGCTGAAGGGGGTGAGTGAGACTGAGATGTTCCTCCAGTGAATAGAAAAGAAAGGGCAACTGGGGGGCATCCAGCATCCCACTGTGGGGGCCTGAAGAGAGCAGGCACAGTCATCAAGTTCTTCATGAGGCCCAACAGGTGCAGCAGAGGTGGGCATAAGAGCTTCTGCCTGTGTTTGTTCAGGGATCACTGAATTGGGATTTGGGAGGGATAGTATGGGAAGGTTGTGTCTTAAAAAGCTGGTTCTTGGCTGAGATATGCCCAAGCTGCCAACACAGCCCAAGAAAAAGGCCAAGCTGGCATTAAGAGTCGAGAACCAGAGTCCAAGGTCACAGGACAGCCATAGGCTTGGACCCCGCCCTGCCCCACACACCCACCACACACACACAGCAGGAGTGGGTCCAAGCCAGCAGAGAGGGGATATTGCTGTTGTTATTGCTATTTTATCATTGCTAGTACTAGAAATACACATGAACTTCTCTTTGGTGGGCACCTGAAATTAAACATGAATGACAGGAAAAGCCCCTTTCTTACTAGGCTCACATTTCAGGATGGGGAAGACAGATACCTTTCCCCATAATATACAGACAATGAGTGCAAAATATAGCAACCTCTCTGAAGAGGAAAATCAAGTGGCAGAGAAGAAACAACAGGGACAGGACTGGGTTAGGTTTCAGAAAGGGAAGTGAGCAGAGTTCTCTGAGAAGGCACAAGGAGGAGGAAGCTGAGGCTCAAAGAAGTAAAGTTACCCCAAGGCCACCTCCTGGTCATGGCAAGACTAGTGGGCGGCCCCTCTCCACTTTGCCCTCCTCATTAATGTCAACCTCTTGGGACGAGGGTCTGAGCTAGGGAAGAACCTATGGCACTGAGAGGGTGTGTGGTCCCAGTGGAGAAGTTGAAGGAGCCCCATTCAGACCAGAGCCTGAGCCTTCTGGGCTCAGTCTTCAAGGGAATGACTCAGAATCCAGCATCCTGTTCCCCATTGACTTACCACCCTTGACTTTTCCTGGCTCTATTCCAGGGGGCTCAGTAGTGAGACTTGCCTTTTGCAAAATGATGACTGAGGAGAATTCATGTTTTAAAGAAGGACTTGAGGAACTCCACCCCTTATTTTTAAAGGAGGAAACTGGTCTGGAAAGGGTGAGTGATTTGCTTAAGGTCATACAGCTGACCTAGCATAGTATTTTTAGGATCCTAAAATGCTTTTTTCAGTGTTGTGGTTATATTTCCTACTAGGGAATTTGCAAGGACCCAATGGAATGTATTACTTACTAATTGTGTAATTTCATGGAAGGTAGGAGTGAGGGATGTGTGTGGCAAGGACTCAGCTTACTAATGTCATAATGTGCAATTAGCACATGCCTGGCACACAGTAAACTCTCTATGAGTACTTGTTTCCTTTCCCTTTAATTGCCTGATTGGGACATGATGTCTAAGTTAAGGACCTTGCAGTTGTTGGTGCTCTACTAAAGTTTGCTGATTGACTTCATGAATGTTGAGGTGTGCTCCTTCTTACTTTCTCATTCTCAAAGAACACTCTTTATATACCTAGTTGGGGGGTCAGTGCAGAGGAAATCAAAGTTCATCTATCCATTCTGATGCTATGATCCTGCATGCACACATGTACATGCACACACACACACACACACACACACACACCTGACTTCTCAAACTTTTGGAGCCAGTGAGGAACTGAGGAACCTTGTGAGGCCTAAGATAATATATGTTGAATTTGCTTTTCTTTTTTTATTGTTGTTCAGTTACAGTTGTCCCCATTTTCCCTCCATTACTCTCCCCTGCCCTGCCCTGCCCACCCCCACCTCCCACATTCAGTCCTCCCCACCATTGTCTTTGTTCATGGATCCTTTATATATGTTTCTTGACTTGACCCTTCCCATTCTTTCCCCCTGTTATGCCCCTTCCCCATCCCCTCTCGTCACTGTCAGTTTGTTCTTTATTGTGCTCTAGCAGAAGAGAAGCATTTCTCCAAGCCCACAGCTGCAGAGATCTTCCTGTGCAGCCATCGATCTTTAATCACATTGTGGAGGACAGGATGACCCGTGACTCAGGAATCTGCTTAGTTGATAACTCAATTCTGCAGCTGGGCCACATTTGTAAGCAGTGATAGCACATCCCACGGAAACTCAGAATCCAATTAGGACTAGGGCTGCATCATTTCTCATCCCTTACTCTGCTTTCTACAGCCCTGGCCATCCATCTTTCTTGGCTGAAGGCTCCTTGAAGTCTGCAGGGCAAACTTCTGACCTGCAGGGCCCTGGGATGCTCTCCTCATCTTCACAGAAGCCACAGGTACTGGAATCAAAGCTTGAGGGGACAGACTTCTTTTGGTCCCTGTGACTGGGGCACTAAGGCCAATTCCAGGCTTTCATTTCCTCATTTATGCCTAGTCTTGGGCATCCTGGCTATTCTCAAAGCTCCCCCAGACAGAGAGCCATTAGTGAGGCTGCATGGATTGCTAGTTGGCAACAAATGTTGAAGCAGAGCCTGCTAGAAAATCAGACATGAGGATTTTAATAATTCAGAGAGGAGATCCCAAAGAGGTTTAGTCATCTTAATTTATACAAATTGCAAATGTACACTTAAATAGTTTGACATTAGGCCATAAGACCAGAACTTTCTGGATTCTTCTGAGAGTCATACTCACCTCTAAAATGATAGACTATCTGTCTAAAAGATAGTAACCCCTAAAAATCCTGGACTATCTAGGATTTTTTTTTCCTGGAAATTCTGGTGGACTGCATTTGAGGGTTCAACCTCCTCATTTTATGAACTATTTAGATGAGGGACAGTACATATATTTCAAATTGCAGGTCAGCTCCAATGAATTGATGGTGGCTGACTTAAAAATTCGGTCTAGAAATATTTTGAGTCCTAACTGGGCACAGAAGGGGAGAATGCTATATTTAATTCACAAAGACCTCTGTGCCTGCCTGAGGGTGAGAGGTAGCACAAGATTCTTTGCACTGATTCAGTGCTTTCTTTGCACTGAACCATCCTAAGCTCTGAGAGGGTCCTTGTTGAAGAAGATAAATGATCTGGTCCTTAAGTTGTTCTCAGTGTAGCAGGGATGATGAGCTGGCAGGTGCTCCCAGTTCAGTGATTGAGGAAAATGCAAGCATCAGTGTGCCCTACTGTCCAAGTGTGTGGACTTCATAGTTGAAACTTCCTCAGTATAAATCCTGCTTCTGACACTTAACTGCTGGGTGTTAGTGGACTAGTCATTGAAATGTTCTGAGCCACAATATCTTCATCTATAAAATGAAAATAATAATACCTATCTCACTAGGTGGTGTGATCATTAAATGACATCAGATTTTGAAGCATTAGACACTTAATTATAGTAATGATTATTGTGATTACCATTTGGGTGGAAGCACAGATGGGCCTCTAAACATTGTCTTAGATACAGAGAAGGCTTCACAGAGAGGGCCTGCTTTGAACTGGAAGTGGTACACAGGCAACCTTCACTAGACAGGACCAAGGCCATGCAACACAGAGGACATTCTTCTCCCTTGGTTAGGGAAATCTAAACTATGGGATGGGAAAAAATATTAGGATCAGAATTCAAAACAACTTTCCTGAAATAAAGGAAGACTTGAATTTGCCAACTGAAAGGTAAATTGATACAAAGTAAATAACACTGAGAAATATTCTAGTAAATGAATGTTTGACTTCAAAGTAAAAAATACTAAGGTTATCCAGTGAAAAAAATATCATTTCAACAGTAAAACAAAACAAAATGAAACAAAAATAATCACAAACCAGGAGAAGTACCTTTAGAATGACAGAGTAAGGACTTCCAAATACATGCTCCTCCATAAAAGCAATGAGAAGAACGCTGGGAAAAATAGTCAAAATCAACTTTTTCAGAGCTCTGGAAATCAACCAAAGGCTTCCAACAATCTGAGCATCATTTGTTCAAAAAAATGGCTGATCCTTGGCTGGGTGGCTCAGTTGGTTGGAGTGTCATCCTGTGTACCAAAACTTGGAGGTTCGATTCCTGATAAGGACACATACCTTGTGCGTTCGTTCCACAGTCAGGGTGCATATGGGAGGCAATTAATCTATGTTTTTTTCCCCCCTCTCTCTCTTCCTCTCTAAAATCAGTAAACATATTTTAAAAATTAAAAAAATGGCTGAATCTTGGTAAGAAAAGCACGTTTTATGGTGTTTTTAACTTGCCTTATTCCTGTCCTCCTCTCAGGCCCCATGGCTGTGAAAACCAGCAACCTGGAAGCTGCTGGAGAGGCTGATCAAAAACACTTATAAGAAATGACTGGGGAATGAGATATTCACAGGAACTTGGAAAAGCTCTGGCACATTCCTGGAATTCTAGAAGGTCACATGCATGTGTTGGGTTGTGCACGTGCCCAAGAAAGACCTGTATAGGACTTAACCTCTGATTGACTTTGAGGCTCTGAGAAAGCAAAAAGTGAAGAATGAATCATAGTTGTAAGTTGCTTGCTGGACTATTGAAGCCCTACCCCAACACATATGCACACACACACAGAGTTTCATAACAAAGTTAGGAAGACTGAATAATTCAGGCATTATAGGAAACTCCTTCTAATCATTATCTGGCCACTAAACCAGAGATTTTCAACCCATGGGCTGTGGTAGGCACACGGGTGTGCTGCAAAGATTTTTAAAACATGCAATATCTGACTATTTAGTCAGGGGAACTGACCTTTCCCCCTTAGATTGCCAAATAAAAAAATGACAACCGTCAACACAAAAATAACTGTCCAGTGTGAATAAATCAAAATTACATCTGAATTTTTGTCAGATTAGGAAAAAATAGAATACATATTTTGTGTGCCTCAGAATTTTAATAATTAATTTATGTGTGCCATGAGTTGAAAAACGTTGAAAAATCAGTGCCCTAAAGTAACCGAAGAGAGACAGCAGTGGTCACATGTGACAAAGAATATAGATGTTAGATAATGAGTTCAGTGAAGTCACTAAACAAAGAAGTAGACACAGCAGGAGCAGCGACAATAGTAACAAACAAACAGAAAAACCATCATCAGCAATAAGAACAACCCTCAAAGAGGTTTGATTTGCAAAGTTAACTAATTTCCAGGGTTTCCACATTATTATTTAAAATGCCCAGTTTTCAAGAAAAATTGTGACAAATGCTAAATAAAATAAGTGAGAGAAAGACAAATGCCATATGCTTTCACTACGAGGTAGAATCTAAAAACAAAACAGGAAAAATGTGGTCAATAAAAACAAATTGAGTAAACCCAGACCTTGGACTCATTATTAAAGGTTTTATTTTGGTAGATCCAAGATGGTTTCAGAGTAGCTAGGAGCTCTGTCAGCTTGCCCCCAGACCCAGACTGGTCTTGCAGCTCAACCACAGAGCAACCAACTCCTAGATCAAGCAGAGAGTGAGACCATGTTTGAACGAGCACATATGTGGATGAGAGTGTGGGGAGTATGTGTGAATGGGCAAGAGACTATCCACCTGCCAGGCACCTGGGAGCAGGCCGCCTGGGCTCTCCAAGTAGAGCAACTGCCAACACTGTTGCCCAACCTGGCACTTCTGGCTGTGCAGATGTAGGATGGCTGTGGATTGACTCAGGAGCTGAGAACTCTGTGGAGGGAGAGAGATGGCCGGGGAGTTGCTGGCTCCAGAAAAAGCTTGGTGGGAGCAGGCCTGCCTGAGGCTGAAAATCTCTGGAGGGAGTGATGACAGCAGCCCACCACAGCCCTATGTTATAGTATCACCACAGGACTCTTCTCACAGCCATCCAGGTGAGATACAGAGAGAAACTTTATCTAAAGCTGTCAGAGACTCTGACAGGAGTTGGCCAGCCCTGAATGAGAGAGACTGATTTGGGGAAAAGAAAGTGCATAGAATACAGGCTCCCCAGAGCTTGGTGCTGCAGTGTGGGGGCCACACAGAAACTCTTTTAAAAGAGGAGCTGAGGTAAGACTTGAGACTCTGCAGGGACCCAGTACTCAAGTGCTGGTGTGCACATGCACAGTGGCTCTGCTAACAAGGAACAGAATGACAGAGTCACTCTGAAGGGACTGTGGCACCCAACCCAACACAGCTGGTGAGCAAAAGATTGTTTAGAGTGGAGAATTTGGGTCTGAGCCTCCTGGGAGGGAGTGGCAGGCTGGGGACTGGACAGTCAGGAGCTGAACACCTGAGATTTCCTGCAGCCAGCCAGATCCCCTCACAGACAGGTGAGCCCAACCTGCACCTATGGGATTACAGGCTCTGCAGATCAGTGAGGCCAGACTCAAGAGGCCCCCTGCCAGGTGCATTTCCACAGGGGAAAGAAGAAAAAGCTCTGAAAGAGCCCTTTAACAGACACTATGAGCTACACTGCTTTTTGGGCCCTGTATCACTAACCCTGGCAAAGAAAGGCACAAAAAGGTGGGTTCAGGGCCTCTCCCAGTCATGGCATCTAGACAGAGCTGTTGACTGCACCAAGAAGGAAAGAGCTGCCCCTTGTACACAGATTGGCCCCTCACAGGAAATGGACAGCTAATTCACCAGAAGCCATACATTATTGGAAAGAATCTGGGACAGAGCAAGACATGTGATGAGAGGATGGGGAAACACACCCACCATCTTCACTGAAAACTGGATAGTACTCCCTGGAGTGACCCAGGGTTCCCACCCTCCTGATCACACCAGAGATTCCATCTGAAGGTAGGTGGAGAAGGTAGTAGCAGCCCTCTTAGGTCATTAAGAGAATCACTCCAGGGCCCAGCCTTGATGGAGACCTGGCAGGGGAGAATAGTGGGATCCAGCTAAATCTGGAGGAGACAGCCACAGACTGTGGATTGCTTGTAGTCTCGAACAGGCTGCCTAGGGCCAGACTGGGACACTAGCAGACATTGCCAGAGATGGATCCAGAAAGAGAAGAAAGTGGTAAACACTGGATTCTCCTGAGACAAATTCCACTGTGATCTTTTTCATGATTTGCATTATTTTCTCTCTTGCACATCCATTTAACATTCACTTATTTTCCTTCAAGTTTGTGCCTATATGTCACTAGTTTTTATTAGTATGTTTCAAATCTCATATTTTGCTCCTCCCCTCTCTTATTCCATGTTACTATCTTCCTTCCTCTTCTTATTTTTGTATTAAATTTAATTTTTTCTCTTGCTATGACTTGTTGCTATTCAGCACTCTTACTATTTCTCCCCACTCCAGCCTTTCAAAACCATTTTTCTTTTCATCTCACATTATTGTTCCCGTTCTTAAAATACACTCATTCTCTTTTCACCTTTATCAGCCTTTACTCATTGGTGGTGGATATGGTGACTGTCATTGCATTTCTTCAACTTTATTTCTAGATCTTCACTATTTTTGTACTTCGCAGCTCAAATTTTACCGTTCCCCTCATCTACTCCATTTTGCCTTCTTCCTGCCCTTTCTTTTTTTTATTTTAAATTTTAATTTTTCCCCATCTTTGCTGGTTTTCATTCCTTACTCTTAGTATTACTTCTCCCTCTAACCTCTCAAAATCACTTCTTTTTCCTCTAGACATCTCTGAAGATTTTGTTTCCTTCTTTTTACCTTTTATTCACATCCACCTATATTAATCTTTGCTCATTTGTTGATGATAGTGTTGTGGTGGATTTTTTCCTCTAATTTGTTTCCTATTTTTTCACTATATGTTATTAAATTTTTGTTTAAACCTAGTACTATATGCTTCCCTTCTCTTACTCCATTCTGCCCTCACATTCCCTTTTTTATTTACAATGTAAATTTTATTTTTTCTCTTCGCCTTGTTTCTTTTTCCTACTCTTATTGTTTCTCCTTCATCTACCTTATCAAAATGATTTTTCTTTCTATTAGTCATCTCATATTTATTTTTACTTTCTTATAATAGTCTGAATCTTTTTACACCTTTGTTAATGTTTTCTCATTAGCTGTTGATACTGTGGTTGTGGGTGGGGGTTAGTTTTGCAGGTGTGGGTTTGTTTCCTGGGTTATGTGGTTTTGTTCTGACATCACCTGTACAATTGTGCACAAGACATGGTGGGCAGTGTGACTCTCTCAACATCTGGAAGGAAGGATTCACCAAATATTGACCCAACAAAATCCAAAACCAATTACAACCAGAGATCCCACATAAATGGCATAAAGGGCATCCCAAGAGCATCAAGCTCAGGAGATCAAGGACATTGCACACTGAGTCCCACATTTCTCCTACCACAGAAGGTCATACCATGAAGACAGCGAGTCAAAGAAGATCAATCTGATATGCAGAAACAAACAGAAGAGTCACCCAAAATGGGGAGACAAAGAAACAATCGCCAATCAAAAAAGAAGGAGGAATGCCCAGAAAGAGTGGTAAATGAAACTGAGGCAAGCAAAGTATCAGACACTGAGTTAAAAATATAGTTATAAAGATACTTAAGGAGGTCAATGAGAACTACAAGTTACTCCAGGGAAGCTACAAGGAACTTACAGCAAAGTACACCACCATGAAAAAGGATATACAAACTATCAATAAGAGCAAAGAGGAAACGAAGAATACAATATCTGAAATGACAAATACATGAAAAGGAATTAAAAGCAGGCAAGATGAAGCAGAGAATCAAATCAGTGTGCTGGAAGAGAAGGTAGAAAAAAATTCCCATACAGAGAAACAAATGAAAAAAGACTCAAAAAGAATTATGGCAGTTTAAGGGAGCTACAGGATAACAAGAAAAAAATATTTGTATAATATGGATACAAGAAGGAGAAAAGAGGGTCATGGATAGAAAACCTGTTTGAAAAAGTAATAACAGAAAACTTCCCTAACTTGATGAGAGAAAAAAATCATGAAAGTCCAGAAAGCACAGAGGATTCCAATCAAGATAAACCCAAAGAGGCCCACTCAAAGACACATCATAATTAAAATGGCAACATTGAAAAACAAAGAGAGAATCTTGAAGGCAGCAAGAGAGAAAGAGCTAGACGTACAATGGAGCTCCAATAAGGCTAGCAGCTGCCTCTCAACAGAAACACTACAAGCCAGAAGGGAATGGCAAGAAATATTCCAAGTAATGAAAAGCAAAGGCCTGCAACCAAGACTACTGTACCGAGCACGGCTCTCATTAAAATAGAAGGTAAAATAAGGAATTTCCCAGACAAAAAAAAAAGGCTAAAAGAATACACCTCCACAAAACTGGCATTACAAGAGATGCTAAAGGGATAGCTTTAAGATGAAGATAAAAAAAGAGAGAGAAGAACACAGGTACAAAGGGGAAAAATAGCAATGAATAAATACCTATCAATAATAATCTAAATATAAGTTGATGAAATGCTACAATCAAAAGATATAGCATAGTTTTTTTGGAAGACGGTGGTGAGATAGGTGGGAGCAGAATCCACTTTTCTCTGCTCATGGGTGAGCTACCTAGCTGATCTTCTGAGGAACAGAGGGAGCAGCCAGTGGTATCCAGCATATAAGAAGATTGGAGACCAGGATTTGTAAAGCACATTGAAAAAAACATGGTAGAGAGCGTGATTCAGGACAATAAGGTCCCTGGGCCCAGCAAGGGACCAAGGGGGCTGTAGCCCCAGACCCAGCACCTGCCAGTTCCGCAGAAGGATTCCAGAGAAGGTGATGGGTCAAACACTCCCGCCCCCTGCCAAACAAGGTGTAAGCAGCCCCGGGAAAGATCTGGGTGCTTGAAGTCACAGGGGGTGAATAAGGACCAACTGGTGAAAACGCAGGGACTGTGAGCACCCACTGAGACTGTGAGGCCAGCTAGAGAGAGTTGGCGGTGAGGGGCCCAGACTGGATCAGTCCCCCTTCTGATTGCAGAGCCAGGCTGTGGGGGAGGCCAGGTGCTTGTTTGGAGTGGTAGGCTTGATCAAAAAGGAGTTTTTCAGAAAGAAAGAGAGAACTAAGAGGCACTCAGCATCTGCTTAGGGAATTCCCCTGCAGCAGTGCCAGGGCTTACTGCACTCCTACCCCCGACCCAGCCTCGGGGCGCTCCCTGCCCCTCCTGTCCCAGTAACAGAGGCTGGGTGCGCATGGTGCAAGGAACCTGGGAGATCGGAGGTCGTCCCATCCGTCAGAAGCCAGGCCCGCACACCAGAGGCTTGGGAGGAAGTGTGCTTGATCCTGCCACCCAGAGGCATCTCGCACACAAGCCCTGCGCTTCCCGGGAAGCATCAGAGGAGGTGCACTCAGATCCGCAGCACCAGAGACAGTGGAACTGGCTTGGCCGGTTTGAAGCCAGCAGGAGGCCTCCTTTTTTTCTTTTTTTTAATAAAACCTCCTTCTTTCTTTCTTTATGTCTGTCTTTCATTACTCTTTCTTCCTTTCTTTCCTTTTTTGTTTCATCTTCCTTTCTTCCTTTTTTAAAAATATTCCCACAAGTGAGACAATAAAACCTGAACTTGTGAAAAGCCCAGAGCTGGACCCAAAGTGGGGGCTTCACAACAGCTGAGACAGTGAGACCAATTTCAATTTGCTACTTCAGAGAACTTGCAAGTTTTTGTATATTTGTATTATTATTACTATTTCATTATTCTTACATCTATTATTTTATTAGTATTTTTGTATTTCTCTTCTTACTGTTTAGTCTTCTTTGCTTGACTTGTTAAACTGCATTGTAAGACTGATTTCCCTTGTTCTCTCTTTCATACTGTATTTTTAATTTTGCTGTCTTTTCATTTCCCTTGAGTTCCATTAGCACCCTGTTCTAGGTCCTATACTTCCTATCCTTGTTATCCAGATCACATAGATTCTGTCACATAATTGTTGCTCCATAACTATTGTAAATAATTGCTGTTCCATACAATTGTAAATACTACACAGCATCCTTCCCAGATCTTGGCTCACTTCACTGTTTCCTGAACTGTATTACTGTTGTGGTTAACTCTGCTTCCTCACACACTACACACATTTTCTATCCTTTTCTCTCACTTTACCTCATAATCTGACATCACAGAAGCCACTGCTATCTATATCCAACTCACAATCCTTCCCCTCCCAACAAGAGTCTTATCTCCTTTCCACACTTTCTAAAAAGTGGCTAGCTGGAAGAAATATCATGGCTAACATTACACATATCCAAAGGATCTCCTATTTCTTCTCTACGGGTTGGTATTTTTAATACCATAGAATACATTCTGACGACCTTAAACCATTTTGCCTTTCCATCCAACTGATCACAAAAAAAAGAGTAGGTGGGAGCTGTGGACACCAGTACACCTGCTGGAAGAGGAAACTCACCAACAAAGGAACCAACAACAGATGACAACAGAAGAAGGCGAAGGAGGGAGTGGAAGCCACACTGACTCAACCCAGGACC
>VMDR010018729.1:0-18918 GCA_007922815.1 Macrotus californicus
AAGTGGTGGGGGAAGCAAAGACCACCCTACCCCAACATCATTCCTGTGAGGGCACATGCAGCCAGACTCCTAAATGTTGGGTCTAGTCTTTGAAGGTTCCCTAAACTCCTGATCTTACATGGAAAATTGTGCAGCTTGCTGGGTTACTCTGGGTTGACAGTCCAGAGTGTTTATTAGGTTTTCAGAGGGGCTTCCCAAAAGTTCAACAAGAGCTACCAGTTATTAAGTACTCACTCTCTGCCAGGGACTGTCCTAGCTTCGATTTTCTTATCTCCACATTTCAAAGAGCCCTGGGAGGGAGGGGAAGCCTATGTTGGTCACCCAAATGGTTATTGGTTAAGCCAAGATTTGAACCGAGACCTTGGTGACACAAAAACTCAGCCCTAGCCACTATGCTCTACTACTTCCAAGGAGCTGCTGCAGGGGTTCAGCTCAACACATTACTCAATCATTTGTTCATCTGTTTATTTATCCAGCCTCCAGTTATCTATTAAATACCTCCTTTGTGATAGAAGCTGTGCTTGGTATGGAAACACCATATGACTTTCTTGTATTTCTTCAAATTTCCCCAAATGGGTTTGAGGAGAAGCCAGCCAGGATAAGGAGCTGACCAGGATAAGGTGCAAGACCATCAGGGTGATCAGAGCCTGCAATTACCAACAGGTCAGGGACAGCCTTACACCAGTGGGAGTCTTTCCCCTCAAGGTGAAAAACTCCAAGGTCAAAATGAGGTTAAATGCCCCTTCTTCTCTTAAAAACACAGGCATTGCAACAATGGCACCCCCTCAAGACTGTGAGTTCTAAAGTTAACAGGTATTTAGTAGAGCATCGCACTTATAAGTGTGAACTGCCTGGGATCAAATTCTGGTTCGGCAACTTGCCAGCTATGTCACCTTGGGAAATGGATTCACTTCTTTGAGCCTTAGGTTCACCATCTATAAGGTGGGGATAAGAATCATGCCTACCCAAGGGGGCATGGGGGGGATTAACTAAGTACTTATCTGTACAATGCTTGGAAAAGTGCTCCCAACAGGTTGCCACTATGCCCATTGCTCCTTGCTTCTAACCCTTGCCTCATGTTAGCCCTCCCTCAAGGTGGAATCAACACTTTAGGATCTTGAGTGAGATAGAATCAGGAGAAAGAACCACCTAGGATGGGCCAATGGCCCTTGTTCCACAATGCCCCCAGAACATAAATCTGCGCAAGTCACTCCTCTGCTCACAACCTTGACATGGCTCCCTGTTGTTTTCAGGAGTAATTCCAACTTTTTCATAGGGCTTCCAAGTGTAACGGAATGCAGATCCAGCTACCTGCTGCTACGAAAGCCAATACTTCAGAAGCAGGTGCTGATGTAAAGGACAGTGGTTTCTTTTCAGGTGCTGGCCATCTGGAAGATGGGGTAGTCATGTCACAAAGCCCATCTCCCCCTCTCAGTGCAGGCAGAGGTTTTTAAAGGAGGGGGAGGGGAACAGAACAAAGAGATCAAGGGAGTGGGTTGCAGAGTTCTCTATGTGCAGACTAGCACAGTCCATTCTGATAAAGGAAGTGATGGTTTGGTGTGCGTCATCCTGGTTTAGCCATCCTGGATTTACATCATCCTGGATTCACATCATCTTGTCTCCATGGTTGAAGGTCAGCAAATCTCCCAGATCTGGGATGCCTAAAGGTCAGGCTCTGTATCTTTTGAATCTAGTTCCTGGGATTTATACAAACATGCCGTTCACCTACAAGCTACATATTAGTCAGAGGCCACACTTATAGACACAACATCAAAAGAATGGTGGGGTAGGTTACAATTACCCACGGTTACAATTTTCCACTGTTACACAAGTACCCTATCCCATCATCTGAGTCCTACCCAGATCTTGTTTCTCATTTTTTGCCACTTCTGTGTTTGATGCCAAAGCTCTGGCTACATCAACCACCATTGTTAAAATAAGCTCTCTTCTTTCCTGCTTGTCTGCTCATGATGTTCCATCTCCCAGGAATATCTTTCACCTGCTTCCATGCCTGTCAAATTGTCATGGATCCTTCACTGGATATCCTTACTAGAATGAAAGCTTGAGGAAGACATGGACTTTCTCTTGGTCACTGCCATATCTCCAACACCTGTAACTGTCTGTGATACATAGTAGGTGCTCAACAAATAGTCCCTGAATGTTGGTGTATGGATGATTCCAGTTCAAATGCTATATCCTTTGTGAAGCAGTCTGGAATAGACTTTTACATCCCTTTCAGAGGGCACACCCCATGCCTTGTTGCTGTTTCCTTACTTGTCCCAACTCCACAGTAGCCTGGGTGTCTCTGGAGGCCAGGAAACTCAGCCCAAGCATCTCAGAATCCCCTGTGGTACCTTACACAGTGTCTCATGCTGGTGCTCTCATTAGAATCATTTCGAGTTTCAACTCAATGTCCACGCCCAGCACCCAGGACCAATCAATAAAGCAGTCTGGGGGATGGAGCCCAGGCATGGGCATTCTCAAAGCTCTCCACACAAGGATTCTGATGTGCAGCCAGGCTGGAGAACAGCTGGAGCAGGAATTTTGTGCCAGTCCTTCCATCAGATAGCTCCAATCCCACCTCGCCTGTGAGCTAGCATCTGAAGGGAATAACACTGGCTCAGAGGGATCCCAGAAATAACGTCTAAGGGAGATGGGTCTCCCACCTGGCTCAGCCTAACGAAAAACACAGAGAAAGCCATGCTGTCCCCCTTAGGCAGGGAGAATGAGTGATATCTTCACACCACCACCTGCATCTCCTTGTCTGTAGGCCAGGCTCCTGACAAGTCATTGCCATTTTCAGCCAGTCAGGCTGCCTTCACAGCAGGCACAGAGGGCCTGAGACTAGAGGGGAAGAATAGGCCAGCCAAATGGGCATAGAGTTGTCTTGTGAGCCTGGGGGTCAGCCTGGCTGGCTCAGTGAGTGCCACCTGGGCACTGGCATCAGCAGACTGATGAGGTGAAAGACCTTTGATGTAGGAATGACCGCTAACATGCATTACTCTGTGTCAAGTCCTGTGTTGAGCACTATACATGCATTATTCCAGTTCTTCTTCTCAGCAGCCCTATGAGGCACATATTATCATTCCCTCTTTACAAACCAGGAAACCAAGGCTCCCATGGGGTAAGTACCTTCCTTGAGGTCACAGAGCCATGACATGCTATTAAGTGACAAAGTCCACACTTGAATCCAAGAGTGAATGCTTAGCCACCAACCTAGACTAAAGCTGTGACTAAAAGACCAAGGTCACAGCCCCTTCTTTGTCACTGTCTCGGCCTCCTCCCTGAACCTTAGTTTCTCATTCATTAGGGAGTGGGGAGCAGCTGACTTGGATGTTCTCTGAGGGTTTTTTCCAGCTGCAACAGCTGTAAGTTCTATGAATCTCTGACAGAGCAAAGAAATAAACTATTCTCAGCCTCCACACTCTGGGCAATACATTTGCTTGGGATGTCCAAGGCAGGGTGCAGAGCAATACTTGCCTCTGACTTCAGCCTCTTGGAAACAGCAAAGCTACAAAGAGCTCATCTTTATTTCCACTATTTAGGGCAAGTGCTATTCTAAGCACTTTGCAAACATTTGTCCATTTACTCTTTATGAGAATCTGATGACATAGCTACTAGTAGTGTCACCCCCATTTTATAGATGGGACAATAGGGCCTAGCCCAAGTAACTTGCCCAAGGCTACACTACTAGTGTCACAGGTAGGATTCAAACCCTCGCCACCTGGCACAGGATTCTGTGTTCTCAACCACTATACTATGTTGCTTCAGCACTTTCCATGCAAGATAGACAGATGGACAAGAGGAGGGAGAGGTGTCATTCTGCCATCTGAGGCCCTAAAGGTGACTCATGCTTGGCCCTGCACACCTGGCCTTTCAGTCTCTCTTTCCCCAGTGTCTGCTAAAACAGAGGGAAGGTTAGACTCTTCTCTCCAGGGTCTAGGCACTTATGTGCATACAGCATGGGGAGGAGAGGCCCCCAGGAAGGGCAGAAGCTGACAATGAGGCTCAAGGCCCATAGGTGGGGCCAACAGGAGAGCCTTGTGTGGGCAAGTATAATTAACAAGGTGGTGTTTGACTGCAGCAGCTCTTGCCTGGGTGGTTGCTCAGCATGCTCACTGAGTATCTGCTACTTGGTGTTGGAGTCAGCAAGGGAGTAGGGCCAAGTTTTCCCCCAGGAGTGACTTTAGGAGAAGGAAGAAGAGGGAAAATCTACCCAATTCACTTGGCTCCAGGCCGAAGGCCACCAGCCAGCAGATTCTGGCTCTTTAAAGTGACTTTAACTGCATAGGAGCCCTGCCTGCCCTTCCTATCCCCACCCCTCATCACCTACAGGAAAGGAGGCTGGCCAAGTTCTTAAGGATTCTGCCTATCCAGGCCTGACCCCCAGGCTAGGTCAGGACCTGTCATACAAAGGTCTGTCTGGAAAAATTCCAGCCATTGTTAGTATGACAAGAATGGTTTGTATGACATCGATGTAACCTGGCAGCCAAGGAGAGTGGACTGGAATGGGCATGCATAAACAATGAAGTCTTCCCTTTACTACTCAGTGTGGGTGGTAGATGCCGTTAAATGAGCATGTGTACTGTGTGGCCATTGCATTCAAAATGACTGAGTGAGTAGAGCAATGAATCTGCACCAAATTTTGCATTGAGCTTGAACATTCCTCCACAGAAACTATTTGAATGATTCAGAAGGCTGCAGCTATGGGCAACTGGTGATTGGCAGCTTCATCATGACAACATGCCTGCTCGTGCATTATGTCTCATACAGAGTTGTTGGCAAAAGATCAAATCACCCAGGTGACTCAGCCTCCCTACAGCCCAGATTTGGTGCCCTGTGACTTCTGGCTTTCCCCAAAATGAAAATCATCTTTGAAAGGAAAGAGATTTCAGACCATCAGTGATATTCAGGAAAATACAATGGCTCAGCTGATGGCGATTGGGAAACTGTGTGAGGTCTTTAGGTGCCTACTTTGGAGGGGACTGAGGTGTCATTGTCCTACGTACAATGTTTCCTGTATCTTGTATCTTCTTCAATAAATGTGTCTATTTTTCATAGTCCATGGCTGAATACTTTGTGGACAGACCTTGTATACCATCTTAGGAGCTGTACGCCTTTTCAGAGTCCTCATGTCAACCATAATTAAACTATTATTTCAATACTAGTCATTGAACGTCTGTCCCCCCACTAGATTAAACTTTCCATGAGAGGAGAAAATGTATCTGTCCCCTCTGCCTCTGTGTCCCCAGAATACAATACTGTGCTTGGCATGTAGTAGGTATCCAAAAATGTGTTGAAGGAAAAGACAAAAAGGAAGGAGTGCTTAGTGCCTACCTCTCAGGTTTGAATGAGATGTTGCCCCCCACCCACACTGGGCTCTATAGCTGAGTTGGAAAGGAAAGCTGGCCTGTGCTCTCCCAGCACCTTACAGGCCTCAGGTCTGGGCCCCAGGCCCCACCTCAGGGGTTCAGTGACATCACACCTCCTGCTTTCCCCCTACACTTCCCCTAGGACAGACTGAAGGGCATCAGAGAAAAAGCAGGCCTGCAGGGCTGAGACAGAACCTGATGCCAAGACAGGCAGGCACCTGCTGGGCTGCCCAAGTGTCTACCAATCCCAGCCAGCCAGCCACCATGTTTCCTGAGACCTGTCCCAGAAGGGGCAGAGAAATGGGTACCCCTGTGGTTTCACATGCATTGTTGGCAGGCAAAGCTCTTGGGGATTTTGGAGGCCAAGGAGGAGGAAGCCTCATTACTGCCTAAAGAACCATATTATCCAAGAGTTGGGGGTGATGTAGGGCCACGTGCCTGATAGCTTGAGAAAAAGGCATGAACAGTGATGCTCTATTTCATAAGCTGGGTGGTGATATTGCACATACTCATTTTATTCCTCTCCCTTAAATTGGGCATGAATTTTGCATATACTCTTTTATACATGCATTATATTTTGTAATTTAAAAATTGTTAAAGCCATCTAGTATTGTTATTAAACACATAGATTCTAGAAGTCAAGACTATCTGGGTTCATTTTCAATCTCTGTAACTTACTAGATTCAACTTGCTGAGGTTGGATATTCAACCTCCCTTTACCCCAGTTTCCTCAGACTAGGCATATGATAATCCTTAGCTATTGTGATTATCCATGGTCTCAAGTACATTAAAGTGTATGTGTGTAGATATTAGTAGAGCTACACAGGGTTCTACATAGAAAAACAAAAATGATGGCAGGGAATAAGCCAAAATGTGAACAGATTCTATTTGGATACTGGGTGATGGGCAATGTATATTTGCCTTCCTAATACTTTCTGTATCTCCTATGTTTCTTATAATGAACTTGATTAATTTTTACAATAAAAATTTCTCAATAAATTTAAATGTGCACCAGTAGTACCACCAATGTTAAGTTATCAAAACATAAAAGCAAAAGTAAACACATTTAGAAGTGGTAACAAGAGCTACTACTAAACCCCCAGCCCCCAAACATGTGTCAAGGGGAGGCCCCGAGAGGTGCAGCACCTCATGGAGAAACCCTTCTGCTCTTCCACCTCAACCTCCCCCCCAGCCTGATGACACCCCCACTGTCTTTCTGCTCCCCTGTGGGTGCTCCATCCTCCACAAGCCATAGTGTCCTCGCACCCTGTCATGGAGCCTGGCAGGAGGGGCTGACCTCTGGAGGAGGTCTGGGAATCCATACTGACTTCATTCCTCCCTCCTTTCCTGGCAGGTCATAGAAGATGGCATTAGTACCACTTCAGTGATGCCCGAGCTGCTTTTGAGTTGCTGCCTTGTAGCTCATGGGTGGAGAACAGCCGCAGCTCCAATAGGACCTAGAATAAGAGATGGGGGTGGGAACAGGGAAGCGCATATGGGGAGCCAGGCCTGAGGGATTGCCCAGGCTGACCCCTGGGATGCGGCTGAGTAGATTGGCAGGAGTGGAAGCAGAAACAGCTTTCTGCCCAGTTTGTGAATTGGAGCCAGAGAAGCAACAGAGACTGGGGATCTGAGCTGAATTGGGGCCAGGACGCTGAGACAGAAATAGGCCAGGCCACTGGGTTTTCAGACCAGTGTCCTGCTCTGCCTGCCCAGCTGGGCCAGTCACAAGCAAGGAGCCATGTGGAGTCTGGAGGACAGGAAGATGGGCTGACCGAGCCAGGATCCCACTGCTCTCACTCCCTGCCTCCTCATCTGGCTTTATCTTTACAGGACTCATCACTACTTGATTGTATAGGAGCTATTTGTTGTGTATTGACTGCTGGCTTCTAGAAAGAATGCACTTCAAAGACTGAGACTTTGTCTCCTTTGTTCATAGCAGCAGCACCCCAAGGACCCAGAACAGTGTCTGGTCCATGGTAAATACTTGATCAACCTTTAAAACATTAATTTTTAATACTTACCCAAGGATATGTTTATTGTTTTTTTAGAGAGAGGAAGGGGGGAGAGAGAGACAGAGGAAGAGAGAGAGGGAGGAGAGAGAAAGAGAGAGAGAGAGAGAGAGAGAGAGAGAGAGAGAGAGAGAGAAATGAAGCATTGATTGGTTGCCTCCCATATGTGCCCTGATTGGGAATCCAACCTACAACCTAGGTGTGTCTAACTGAGGATTAAACCTACAAGCTTTTTGGTGTAAGAGATGATGCTCCAACCAACTGAGCCAACAGCCAGGACTTGATCAATCTTTTCTGAATGGCCAAGTGAATGACCACCCTTGACTTGGGGCTTGCCGGGTAGGTAGGGCAGGTAGGCAGTAGAGATTACCCTCATTTCACTTGATGAGACAGTGGAGGCTCAGAGAAATTTAATGCCACATAGCTAGGAGATGGCAGATCTTAAGTTAAACCTGGGGGTGATGAACTTGAATGCTCTTTTTTCAATATCATGCTGCCTCTTTGAAAGAAATCAAATTGGTGGTCTGTGTGGCAGGTGCCGCCTGGGCACCCCTGTGGGCAGACGGAGTACAAAGACAAAGTGTAGTCCTTCAGATAGCCAGGCCCAGTGAGTCATGAGGTGGCACTGGGGGGTTGTCTCCACTGGTGGCAACACTTACTTAGGAACAGACTTTGGTGTTATTTAGCAACAGGTTTTGGTCACTTGAAACCTTTGGGGGCCCTGGTTCTGCCAAAGGAGATCTGACCCAGCCATTCCTACTGGCTGGCCTCAATATTCCAAGTTATGAAATGGGTAGAGAGCATGGGGATATCGTGTCTCCTTAGGCTGGGTGACTAGAATACCTGGGGCCTCCTTTGGTGCCTGGGTAACAGCTCACATTGAGGAAAGGATGCCAGACAAAGGCCTGACTATGGATCACTGCCAGGCCCCTCCACACCCTCTGAGACCTGTCACCCTTCCATGCCCCTTGACTAACGCAGCATTCAGAGAGTCACCACACCAGTCTCTGCAGGGCAGAGAGCATGAGGTGGAGAGAAGAGAGGCACATGCCCTCTTTCCAATGCCACCAAGAATGTCCTGCTCTGTCTGCCCCCAGGCAATGAGTAAACAGGCTTCAGACCTCTTCTCTCACCCCACAACTCCCAGGTAGAGAGACATCCTGGCTGAGATAGAGAATTCTTGCTTCTGGATGAAGTATCTGCTCTACCTCACCAGGTCAAGTATCGTCCCCAGGCCCTCTGAGAGCGGAGCCTGTCACCTTCTTTCCTAGTCCCAGTGGAAAGGCCATGGCTTTCTGGGACTGTATTACTGCCAGGGTGCAGGTTACACACCCACCCACATGCATACATACACTTGCATACACATGCATGTGCACACACATACACTCTTTAGCCTGGAGCCTGAAACCTCCAATCCCTAAGCCCTATGGGATCTCATCAACTTAGACAGCTGGCAGAGGACTGGGCTGGAGCTAGCTGCTGAGTGGGCATTGCCATTCCTTGCAGGGCCCAGAGGAGAAGATGCAGACCATGAGGGCTCTAAGGATGCGGGTTGAAATGTGGGAAGTGTGATGGCTGGGAGGTAGGCATCCTCATGCTGGCTCTTGTTTGATCCAGGACTGCAACAGAGAGCTTAGTCTCACCCACACCAGCCTGATCAGGCAGGGCTTCCTGGCAGGGAGAAGTATTCCTGAGGGCCCTAAGGCTCTCTTTCTGGGCTTAGGTAGGTGGCAGCCATGAAACCTTTGAAATCTTGGCCAGCAACCTGGCTTCCAGGGGCCCACTTGGCTGTGAGGAAGAGATTGGAATTTGGGGCTGATGGACAGGTGGTGGCCAGAAGGAGGTGGCATGTCAGGATGGAGCACTTTTCAGGAATGAAGACAGAGCAGAGGGTGAGGGAAGTGGGTGTAGAAATAAATCCAGAAGAGGGAGGAAGGGTGACCAACTGCATGTGGAGCACACTATTAGTCCCTGGTGGGCCCCACAATGGCCTTAGGCCCATTGCCCTGTGGCTTTTCAGTGCAGCTAGTGGGCTAGACATGCTATATTGTTGAGACCCTGGGGAAACAGGAACCCAAGGACAAAGGGGAAGGGCCAAAACAGGGCTCTGGGGTCCTCCTTCCCAGCTGTGAATTAGTTCTGCCCTCAGGAGGGCCCAGGGAGGCCTGAAGTGGTCCAAGACCCCCTTTCCCCAGTTTGCCAAACAAATAGTATTGTTTTTCTTGTGTACCCAGAACAGAAAAGGCTGGGGTAGGGAAGAGGGAGCAGGGATGTGGGACGTGAGCCTGCCACCCTGGCTACCCTGCCTGGACACAGCTGGGACACCTCAGGCCCCCATCACTGCTTCCTCAAGGCTCCCTGCCACTTCTCTTTGCCCTTCTGGGCCTCTGACTTAGTTTGCTTTTCTCCATGTCTCCCTCCCAGTTTCCCTCAGTCCCTGACATTGTTTTTGTCTCCATTTCTCTGTCTCTCTGCCTGTAGGCCCTTGGCCAATCTCTTCCTCTCTCACTGTCTTTCCAATTCTGTGTCTCTCTCCAGTCTCTCTCTGTCTCTGCCTTTTTCTGTGCTTTTCTGCCTCTGTGTCTCTCTCTTGCTCTCTAGTTCTCACTGTTGCCCTGGCTCTGATCTGTCTTCACTTTGCGTACATTTTTCTCTTTGTCTCTCTGCTGGATCTGTCCTCCTGCCTCTTACAGCCTCTCTACCTCCAACTCTGTGTGTGAGACCTGCTCTGCTCTGTACCTGGGCCTGGTTGGCAGCTCCTGGGAGCTGGGCAGCAACTCTACTCTCCCTTCAGTGGATAAAATGGAAGCTCCAGAGGCAGGGCTCTGGGGCCCAGCAGGGTCACTCAGCCCATCTGAGATCAGGGCTGGGACAGTGCCAGCCACACCTATTAGGGGCAGGGGAGGAGGCACAGACACAGGGATGCATAATCCTCATTGCAGATCACTCCACAATTTCCCCTAAGTTTTCCCTGGGCCGCACCTCCTTCTGTCCGGATCAGTCCCATAAGCTGTTCAGGTCGCAGCCAAAACCCCTGACTCAGGGCCAGGCCTTTGTGGGATGATGAAACTGCCAGTTAGAGTGACAAGGCCCAACAGTCAGGGAGATCTCCTGCTTCAGCCATGATGAGACCCTCAGGCAGTGATGCAAACCTAGCATCTGAATTCTGGATCTGAGTTCTACCACCTACTGGACTTTAGCTTGCAAAGGTGTCCCTCTAAGCACTGGTTTCAGATACCCTAATTCCTGCCCTAAAGGGTGGTTCTGAGATTAAGGGGGATGATGTTTGGGAAGGGGCAAGTGCTGTGCCCCTCCCTTCCTTCTCCTCACAATTTGTGGTGATGACATCAGAATCAGCACAAAGATTTCTGGGTATCCTTGGACAAGTTAGCAAGGCTCTCTTGGCTGTGGTTTCATCCCCCATTCTTCCAGAAGGGTCATTAGGAAGTGGGTGGTGGCTGCAGCAACAGAGGTGGTGGTAGGGTCAGAGGCTGGGGCCCCGTGGAGGTCAAGCTGGGTGGGCAGCTGGAGTGGTAGGGAAGCAGTCCTGCATCTGAAAATGTGTGATCTTTCCCTCAAGAGGTTTTGAGTCATAGACAAATAGTTTTGCAGTTTTGTCCCCCTCATCTCCTACCAGAGACACACTTGGAATTTCCAAAATTTGGTTTGTGCTCCTTTTCATTACTGTGAGTTTCAGAAATGCCTATTGCCAGAACCAGCCTGGGAAAGTCAATTTCTCTCTCATGATGCTGGTGGGCCCTTGGAAGGGGCCTAGGCCAGTCTTATCCTTGTCCCTCACAGCCTGACAAATGGCACTAATAATACTGAAAAGAGGGACTTACTGTTCACATGACCTACTGCAAGTCGGTGACAGAGCTGGGCCTATCTTGACTTCCATCATCTTCCTTGCTTGTTCATTGGCTGGCATTCTCTTTGTTCTGTCTCCCTCTCTGTCTGTCTGCCATGGTCTTTCTTTCTCCATCTTTGTCCCTCACTATGGAAGGATTCTTCCTTCCCCAACAAGACTCTGAACAGTTGAGACTCCCCACTAATTGCAGTTTCCTTCAGCATTCTCTGGCCTGCCTTGCCACAGATGAGCTACAGGCTGGCATGTGGGGTCTCATTTTCTGTGGAGTAGCCTCTTTCTTGCCCCCTCAACCAGGCAGTGTCACTGTCAGACCAGGCCCCCAGGCAGACAGCCTCATCACAACATGGCTCTGGGGTCTTCCAGAAATAGGGCGCCAGCAAACCTTCTTCCCATCTGCCCATCTGCCTCTCCAAGCCAAGCGTAGGGCAGAACTAGAGCTATTAGTCCCTCTGGGGAGGGGTGAAATTTACAGGTGCCCCCTATCCTACCCCCAAGCTAAGCCTTTCCTAGATTGGAGAGAGGAATTCATACACTCAGGCCCTGGCTCCTGAGCATATTTTTCAGACTCTGTCCCCAACCTGAGCAGGTTGGAGTGTAAACAGACTGGAGAGCAGCTCTCAGAGGTCCTGCCATAGCTCTAAGTGGCAGGGTCAGTGGGTGGGACTAAAGTCCATCTGTCCCCTAGAAAGAAGCCAGGTGGGAGCTCCTGCCTGCAGTCACACAGTTGGCATCTATAGCACATGGCCAGATATTCTGATGTCAACTTGACAGAGATACCTTGTATCAGAGAGGATGGGCAGGGTCTACCATCAGGGAGAGATGGCCTGGAGGGAGAGCCCTGCAGGGGAGCGATGGGCAAAGCATCAGTGTCAGAGTTGACAGATATCAGTTCAAATCCACATTGGGATGTTGTTGCTGGGTGACCTTGGCCAAGTTACTTAACCTCCCTAAGCCTCGGTTTCCCCATCTGTAAAAGGTCCATCCCCTCACTGTTCAAGGTTCCAGTAATGCAGTAGCTACTAAGCACACACAATTTGGGGGTTCATGAGTGCATAGGGAAAATGCTCCCACAGAGACTGGTGTGCCATGAGGAAGAGAACGGGGAACAAGCAGCAAAGGAGTTGGGATTAGCTGACCAGAAACTTAGTACAAGTCAACAGTGGGATGTGGTAGCCTACATTAACTGATAGCGGGGTAGCAGGAGGGCCAAGGCACCCTACCTGTCTGGATTTAGTCAGAAGGTGGGGTGGCTGGGCCATGGGCAAAGGTACATCTGTTTGGAGGAAACAGAGCAAGTTACTGAGGAGACTAACTCCTTGCCTCCCTCCATCCAATGTCCCCAGAACAGTTGCCAGCCTATATAACGTCCTAGTACAAATTAGCCAAAAGGGCATCTGCAGCCCTGCACTAGGACACATGGCTTGGCGAATGCAGCATGGGCCGGATTTCAGCTCCCACACACTCTCTGGGCTGAGTGCCCTTGTGGCCGCCCTCAAGTCCCCAGTATTTGCTGACCCAATCTTTTACTCATTCGACAAATGCTTACTGAGCTCCTGCTCTGTGCCTTCTTTAGGCACTGTTCTAAGTATTGAGGAGGGCCCCCAGGAACTGGAGGGGAGGGGGTGACAGCATGTCTATAGGGTTCTCTGACCACATTCTGTCTGGACTCTTGGTCAGAAGCAAGCTTCCATCCAACGGATATTTACTGAGTATCCATGAAAAGCCTGCTCCAGAGTTACCACTGACTGGCTGTGTGCTCTTGTGTGGGTCACTTTCCCTTCCTTGACCTCAGTTTCTCCTTCTGCAAATGAAGACACCAGGCTAGATGGCTGTAAAGACTCTTCTGGCTTCCTGCAGGAAACCCTGCCAAGTGGCCCGGGAGAAAGTGGAGTGGACATTTACTGTGTGGCCCAGGGCTTTGTATAGGGGATTCCAGCCTGGGGAAGGATTGTGACTGGAGGATCTTGGAGAGGTTTTCAGCCAGAGACTCAGCCAGCTTTCCACCTTTCCTGTCATCACTCTCCACAGTCTTGCTCTGGCTACATGAGTCTCACCTCCCGCCTTGCATCTGCCATGGCCTCTTCAGCCCCCATGCCTTGGCTCACACTTTGCACTTGGAGTGGAATGCTGTCTGCTATTTCTGCCTAGTGAAACCCCACCCACCATGGATGTTGCAAAGGGCAACCTAAGCATAAGATTCCTGGAGACAGGACTTTGGCCCTGATGTCCCCCACCTCCCTTCCAGTCCTAGTACTTCTGTGAAGAGACTACTGTGGCTCAGGGGATTCCAGAGGCTGAGCTACAATAGCCCAGGCACAGAGCTCTGGCTTCAAAGGATCTTTTCACTGCCACCAACTGGGGCTTTTCTCCCTCTCCCTCTTTGGGGAATTTTGGAGCATGCTCCCCCAAACCATTTTGATGTGTGTTCATAGCCCAGATCTGCCTGCTTCCTAACTATGTGCCTTTGGCTCTCTTGGGCCCCATTTTAAAGGCCTTAGTTTCATTCTCTGTGAAGTGGGATACTAAGTCCTATCTCTTCAAGGAAGAAAAGATGGCAGGGAGGGGAAAAAGGCAGAGAGATCATGTCTGAAAGCTGCATGACAAAGAGCAGAGGCCTGGCTCCCGTTGTCCGCCAGCATTCTGCTGAGCAAGGCACTTGCATCCTCCAAGTTACCCCTGATTCACAAAGCCAAAGACTTCATTCTTTTCTTTGAAAGCATTCCTAGTTATTTTTCTATCCAGAATTTCTCTAAAAGTCCCTCCTCTCTAATCCTGCCCTTTTTGTTCCCTCTAAGCACTTTGTGTGCCATCCATCTGCCTGGGGCCCATCAGCTCAGTAGAGGGAGCAGAACCCTGCTGTGCACTCAGATGGGGATTACTCTGCCCAGCAAGCCCCATCCCAACAAACTCAGGGCTCCCATGCTTAAACAGCCTGGGGTGGGTGCTGGAGGAAACCACCACCATCTCCCCAAGGCCCCTACACACCCAGAGAGTGAGCTGGGCCCTTGCCGGGGCTCTCCTTCTCATTCCTGCTTCCCAAGCAGGCCACTCCCCTTCTGAGAGATGGCATGGGAATTGAAAACATAGCATTTTTAGTCTGGCAAGCCTGAATTCTATTCCCAGCTCTGCCACGTTCTGCCTGGGAGACCTTAGGCATGTGGCTTAGCATCTCTGACCCTTACTTTGCCCATCTGCAGAATAGGGGGGGATGTTCATGCAGAATGGGGATGATGTGCATAATATCCCTTGCATGGCTCTGTGAAGATTCAAATAAATTGTGCACAATCACTGCTTGTGATAAAGCAAGTGCTCAATGAGTAACAACTGCCTCTTCAAAAAAGCATTTGCTGAAATGCCAGGCATAGTATGGACACTCAGTAAATATTCAATTCAATGAATATTTACTGAGGGTCCACATGAGGCTTGCTTCTGAGCAAAAGTCAAGACACAGCCTTTGGTCAGAAAACTTTATAGATACTCTGTGCGGCCCCAAAGCTTGCCTTCTCTGCCTATACTGTGGCAGCCTGTCCATCTTCCCACTGTCACCAGCCTCCTCACTAGAGGCTCAAAAGGAGCCTCTAAAAGGGCCTCATAGACAAGGCAAAAACAGCCAGCTCTGCTCAGGGCTGGGTCCCTGCAGTGTTCATGACATTAGTGATACTGAATGCAGGATGGGAGGGTAAGAGCTTTGGGCCAGCAAGTGGGGTCCAAGAGCTTAGACTCCAGCCTGGTCAAAGGCAAAGGGTAAGGTTCTACCATGAGGTTGACTTGGGTCCAGGTCCCATTGAAGCCATTCATTGGCTGTGTGACTACAGGGCTCTCTCTGGTATATGAAATGGGATAATGGTGCTTGTCTTCCTCACCACAGAGGCTGGGAGTAAGGATGCAATAAGGTAGCAAAAATTTGTAGAAATACCAGATTGTATTTAGAGCAGTTCAAATTGAATCCTGAGTGCCTTTTATCAAAGGCAGCAAGGTGAAGAGGAGAGCACAGCCCTGGGCTCAAATCCTGGCTCTGTAATTTCCTGGCTATGTGACATAGAGCAGGTCACTAAACCTGTCTGAGTCTCTATCTCCTCCTTTGTAGAATGGGGATAATAATATAGCACCTACCTCATTGTTGTGAGGGTGGCATGTGTGATGCATAACACACAGCCTTCCTGTTAGAAAGGTGTCAGGATGGTCCAGAGGCAACACCACGCCGGCACCAAGCCACATGCAAAGTGGTGAGAAATTAATTATCTTCAGCCAGCAAACACTGTCTGAGACCCTTTGCCCTGCTATGTCCTGGGATTGCGTCTGAGGATGTCTGAAGGAATAAATCCTAATCCCTGCCCTTCAGGACCTCTCCCCATGCTAGTCTGAAGCAGACTCAAATGGGTCTTGTGCCCTGGCAGTCATCTCAGGCCTGTGTCCTCTTTCCGGGGTAGCCTTTGCCACCCTGGGTCCACTCCATGGTCTGCTGTTACGCAAATACAGGATAAAAATCTCCTCTGTGAGGCATCTGCCACCTCCTTTCTCTCTGGGTGGAACCCAGAATTTCACTTGCAACCGGTGGATGAGGGTGCCCACTGTTGAGCAGGCCCCAGAGACCACCTTGTCCATGTTGTAGAGTTCAGGGTCCAGTGATGATGGAGATAAGACCCCCTGCCTTGGTGGAGATGGGGTTTTAGTGGAGGCAACAGAGGGTCTCTGAGAGGGACGCATATGTGCAGAAAATGAAGGTGATAGGGTGGGGCATCCATGTTAAGTAGAGATTCTTCCTATTTGACATTTTGGGAGACAGAGACTAGCCCAAGGTCATACAGCAGGTGCTGGCAGAACTGGAGGCAGAACACAGAGGCCTATAGCTTCCTTCCCCTCACTGCACAAGGCTGTCTCTGGGGCCCCTCACACTCTCGCCTTGGCCTTGTTCTGCTTTCCATGTGCCCACACCTCCACAGGGCCCCTGAGGAAAGGTCCTCTCTTGGGCAGTACAGGCTACAGGAACAACTTCAGGTCTGGTCAGACAGGGTTATGGGGAGGAGGTGTGACATCCTGAGCAGTGGCAACGTGTTGGGGGACAGGACAATTCCTGTCCCCCAACACACTCCCAGGCAAATGTCTGGGAAAACATTGGCTGCTGAAAGCTCCAGCGGTGGGGGCTCCTGATGCCCCCACAATCCAGATGTTGGGTTCACCCATCTCTCCTACAGCATGATTCACAAAGAACTCACAGTCCAGCTTGGTGAAACACAAGATTGTAGGGGTGCAAGGAGGCTGGAAGGGCCATCCAGTGAAAGCGCCCTGGGAAGCTGGTATGTTCAGTCCTTGGCCTCCCAGGTTGTCTGGACAGCAGGGGTCACTCCTGGGCCGAGAGTGTCCCAGGGAAGGTGGAGCCACAGCCACCCTGGTCAAATGTCCCAGAGTTTCTGCCCAGAAATGTGAAATGTGAACTGAGTCCAAGTGGAGAAGTAGCACAGTGACTTGAGGGCTCTTCCCAGAGGAAGTGAGACCTTGTTTGAGCAGGTGTGTGGGCAGGGTCTGTACACCCAGGGTGGGTGACAGGGTGCTGTATGAAGGTGAGTCTGGAGGCTTTTTTTCCTATTCCTGCTGAGTCTGCAGCCTCTCCTTGCTCCAAGATTCAGGGTACTCCAGTCCACCCCCATCTCCAGCACCAGGAGGGTCTGGAACCTGCTTTCCCCAGTCCCCTTTCCCCCACCCTAACAGAGTGGGCCCAGCCCAAGGTCTCGAGGGAAACACTCCCACCCCCACCAACACTTCTCCTAATGCATCCTCGCTGGCCGGCTGGGAACCGCAGACGGTGCTGTGACAAGAGGGGAGATAAGGGGGCTCTCACATTTCCCCCGGCTGGGCTCCTGGGCCGCCAGCATTCACGCTGGCTGATTTCAACATGAAAGGGCCCCTTGAGAAGGAGACCCCCCTCCTTTTCCCCCTTCCCGCTGCTAAGCTCCACTCCTAAGCTAACCACTGTCTGAGCCGCCCTCCCCCTGGAGTACCAGCTCTGCTGCTGGCCTGCCTGCCAAGCCTTCCACCAACTGCGTCAGCCTCACCTCAGGACCCCGCCCTCCAGGGTGGGAATCCCGGGGAGCAGAGGGGGGCGTGCACTGGGCTGTCCCTTCCAGCACTAAGCTGGAGAGGAGAAAGGGGGACTTGCAGTCCCAGCTGGTGACACAGGGCCCAGAGTCTGCTCTGGAGACAGCACAGGTGACCTTAGGCCACTACGTTGAACAAATATTTGGGGGTGGAGGGAGATGGCTCTGAGGAGAGGTGGTCCCCCAACCCCAGATCCAAGAAGGTCAGAGCATTCTCAGGATCTCTGAGCACCCAACGTGTCAACTCTCAGGCCTCTTCCCTGGCTCTTTTCAACTGCCTGAGACAAGCACCCCTCAAAAATCCACTGAAACATCTCATGTTTCTGCCATCAGAGGCCTTCCAGGTATCTGTCCTCAATCTATTATGCTGCTACTTTTTCAATCTTTTATTTTGAACTAATTTTAGACACAGAAAAGTTGCAAAAATTAGAACAGAGAGTGCCTGTACATCCCTCGCCCAGTTTCCCCTGATATTAACATCTTAAATAACCTTAGTACAATTCTTAAAACCAAGAAATTAACCTTGGTATCATACTATAAACTAAACTACAGGTCTTATTTGAATCTCACCAGTTTCCCCACTAATGTCCAGGATCCTACATCACATTGTATTGTCACATCTTTTTAGTCTCCTCCAACTTGGGACAATTCCTCAGTCTTTCCTTGTCTTTCATGATCTTGACTCTTTTGAAGAGTACTAGTCATCCATTTTATAGACTGTTTCAATTTCTGTTTGCCTGACTTTTAAACAATCTTTATTTATTTAGTTTTAGAGAGAGGGGCAGGGAGGGAGGTAGAGAGGGAGAGAAACATCAATGTGAAAAAAAAAAACATTGATTGGTTGCCTCTCACATGCCCCAACAGGGACTGAACCTGGAACCCAGGCATGTGCTCCAACTGGAATTCGAACCAGTGACCCTTTTGCTTTGTGGGTTGATGCCCAACCAAATGAGCCACACCAGCCAGGGCATTGCTTGACATTTTCTTATGACCAGAGCAAGGTTATGCATTTTGGGCAAAAATACCACAGGAATGATGTTGAGTCCTTCACAGCTGACCATGTCAACAAATTTGTGAAGCTGCTATGTCTTATTATTGGTGATATTTATCTCAGTCACTCAGTTAAGTTAATATCTACAGGGTTTCCCAACTATAGAGTTACGATAGTTCCCTTTGCTGTATAATTCAAGTATATTGAGAAGATACTTAGGACTATACATGTTCTGTTTCTCATCAAATGTTCTATGTTCTATGTAGCGTCCACTAGTGGATCAACATTTATTACTGTGATGCCTCCCTAACAGTCATGTTCTATTTCCCTCTTTCTTTCTACATCGATTAAGTGGAATTTTACTATAATGGAGAAAATGACACATATCCTCTTTTTATTTATGTCTTCTATTATTTATTTGTGTTTCTATGGGCCAATGGATATTTATTTTAGTCTGTGAGTTAAAATCCAATATTAGCTACTACTTCAAGAGGGTAAGGTGTAACTCCCCATTCCGTAAGTATGGGTTGTGCATAGTGCCTTCCTTCCAAAGATGATAGTGTGGAAGTGGGTAGAAAGT
>VMDR010018730.1:0-18920 GCA_007922815.1 Macrotus californicus
AAAAAAACAGGTAACTCTCAGCACCTTTCCAAGAGTGGTATGAAAGTTTTAGCTTCCTTCCCTCTGGCTGGTTGGGCAGGAAGAGGTAAATGCTGAGTGAGCACGTGTTTTGGTACGAGGCGGACGGTAGCTTGTGGCTTCCGCAGCGAGAGCACAGGAGGAGCTGTGGCGGAAGCTGTTCTCCGTGCAGAAGTGGTTCAGAGTTCGCCGTGCCTGCATAGTTGTGCCTGCTGTGCGATCTGGTGTGCATTAGTTTCCTAGTGCCGCTGTAACAAGTTACCACACACTTAGTGGTTTGAACACCACAGATTTATTGCCTTGTGGTTCTGGAGGTCACAGATACACACTGAGTTTCACTGGGCTGGAACTAAGGTGTTCAGCAGGCCTGCATTCTTTCTGGAGCCTCTAGAGCAGACTTTTTCCAGCTTCTAGAAGTCACCTGCATTCCATGGCTTCATCTTTAAAACCAACGGCGCATGATCTTCCAGTCTTTCTCTGAGTCTCACCCTCCTTTTCCCTCTTGTAAGAACCTTTGTGATTACATTGGGCCCACTGGATAACCCAGAATAATCTCCCCAGTTGAAGATTTCCTAACTTAATTACATCTGCAAAGTCCCTTTTGCCCTATGTAGTAGCATATTCATGGCAAAATAATGCATTAGATTATTGGTGTATTCAGGGGGACACAGTACAATACAAACAAAAGGCAAGGGCGCTGTCATTACAAATTGCCCTTAAGTTCTCTCTCCTTCCAAGTGCCGTCCTTTAATGATGTATTTCTGTAATACTATTGTAGCCACTTAGACTCGCGTTTCACATGTGAGGATCTACTTCAGGGAGCAGAAATACTCTCATGGAGCCTTCCATCCTTTTTCTTTGACCACCAGTTCGGCACGAGACCCTAGTGTGTGGGAGGCAGAAGTATAAGTGATGCTTGAAGAGCTTGACTGTGCCAGACCCGGGGCCACGCACTCATGTGCGCTTTCCTTTCGATGCTCACAGCGAGCCTCTGAGCTCTGCACAGCTCTCATGGGTCTCAGAGATGCCAAATAACTGGCCGGTGGTTGCACAGTTGTAAGGATCGGAGCTGTGATTACAGCCTGTCTCTGTTTTTTCTTAATCATCTAGGTCATGCATGTTTATATTGTAAAAATGTGCAGATATAAAACAATACGAAGTCATAAAACAGTGATCGGTTTCTTTGCATATTTTGTAAACTGGTTGGTTTTTACTTACATTTTCCCTATGACATGCATACTCTTTATTAGCCCTCATTTTAAATGCTTCATGTTATTTCAAGATGACTCCTTTCTTTCGACCATGCTGTGCTATCTCCCTTCGGGTCACGCCTTCATGAGGACACAGTACAAAATACACAGGTGTGACTCAGAGTGAATGCTGGCGGTATGAGGGCGCTAGAGGGGACAGATAGTACTATTATGTGACGCACTCGGATAATTTCCGGGGACAGAATTGGAGCTTGGAGGGAAAACTTGCATGGATAAAGATTTACTTAGTTGATAAATAAATTACAGCCTTTTTCAATCAAGATAGAGTTTAAAATACTGTGTGTGTGTGTGTGTGTGTGTGTGTGTGTGTGTGTGTGTGTGTGTAAAGAGAGAAGGGAAGGAAAAGGGGGGAGATAAGGACCCTTGACCAGTGTAGATTTGAATTGCGTTGTTCCACTTCATGTAGAATTTTTAAAATAAATCATTGTATTGTTTTTGATCTGTGGTTGGGAGTCCATAGGTGCAGAGGGCCGACTGACTGTGTGCATTGATCTGTGCCACTTTATAATAGGGGATTGGAGCATTTTTAGATGTTGATATCCATGGGGGTTCTGGAGCCAGTCCCCCAGGTATACTGAGGGTAGTTACGTTCTTCTGGAGTTAAGATATGCACGGATTTTGAGCTGTGTGAGGTCAGCACCCCTAACCGCTGAATTACTCAAGGGTCAGCTGTGGTTAATCCTGGAAATACTTTGAAATGAGGTTGGTAAACTTAAGTATTGCTGTGCCCATCTCACTCAGTAATAAAAAATTATGATTGTTTGAGTTTAACTTATCTTTGATAAATAGATAGTAATAAAGTCTCAATGGTATTATAAACAAAGCTTTATGTATATGGTTAGGCCCCTCTTCCTGTTCTGCACTGTGAGAAAAACATAAGAAAGCTTATTTTTATTCTCTATTTGTGTAGTCTAAAGGAAATTATTCTGCTGTTATATTTTCAAAATACACCTTTCTTTTCTGTTTTTCCCAAACACAGGAAAATAATTGGCTTTGAATATAATTGTTGAATGTTATGAAGAGCTGTCTGGCTGAAAGGCTACCAAATGAAATGTTTTAGAGTTTGGTCATTGCTTCAGTATCTCTAGAGTTGGAAATCCATTGTGTACTTTTTCTTGAGGGTTACTTAATTACTGTCATGCCAGAGAGCAAGAAGACTGATTAAGCATGGCTTTCTGATTTCACGTTGTATTCATGTGCGGTTTATCTGGTTATCTAGGTACCCAAAGGCTTACCTTATTTCTCTGTGGATTTTGGCCTCCAAGGAGGGTTTGCCCATATCATTGAAGATCAACACAAATTTCCTCATTACTTTGGAAAGGTATGTTCACAAATTTAATAAAATTTCAGTGTTTAGCCATTTGGTAGCACTTTTCTTCTGAAGGGAAGTCAAAACTTTGATCACAATATACAGTGAGGTTGTTGAGTACTGTTCTACCCAGGCTTTAGAGGGACCACCTGGAAACTATTAGTAAAGTTACCCCAGAATGTTTGTTACAGTCAAGAATGCCACTTGGGAGTGAAAGATCTGTTACAGTGTCAACAGTGACGACAGTGGAGTCAACCAGCCTGGTGCTGAGAGTGATACTCAGTAACATTTACTGAGGGCTTACACTGATACAGGTATTATTCTAAGCACTCACTTAATTCTCACAATAATTCTATTATGTAGATATTGTTATTACTTTTATTTTACAGATGAAGAAACTAAACTGCAGAGAGGTTATATAATTTGCTCAATGTCATTTGCTAACAAATGAGAGAACCAGGGGTACATGCACTCATGATTTAACTAGATAAACAAATGATCTCATCTCTTCATTTATAATTAAGCACAAGGTAGTTCAAGAATTATATGACTCATTTCATGCATAGTTTCTGGCCAGATACTGGAGTGCAGCTCTTTTGATGGCCAGTGGGTTCTTTTCAGTGCTACAGGATGCCTCCTAGGAGCATGGCCCTTACACGTGTCTGCTGAGCACGCGGGGAGCATGTCAGTAGTATTGGGGACTGGAATGAATTAACGTAGCCACTGAAGCAGTCTAAAGAAGTCCAGGCAATAAGAGCTCTAGAAGTGACCTTTCGATCTAGTGTAGCTTGGCCTTTCTGCTCAGGTCATCTCCTAAATCCATTGAGGGGAGTTGATGAGTTCCCAGGGTTCTCTCTTCTTCCTCCCACTTTCATCTCCTGTAAAAGACCATCATCTACAGTGAACAGGGACATGTCAAGAGGAATCTCCACTCCAGAGGCTGGGGTTAAAAACTTCATGCTGTTGCCCTTAAAGGATTAACCACGGGCCCAAAATCACATGCATCTTTGAACTGTTGAGGTATATTACAGAAACTAGTTTGAGAAATTTTCAGAATATTTTTTTCCAAAATTAACTAGAAAGAAACTTGTTTTCATTGCTCTGAAAAATTCTGTTGTTATTCAGTGATGACAGAATTTTGTCATTGAATGTATCTGTGGATTTACATTTTTTAAACTTGATTCTAATGAAAATGAGGTAAATTATCATTAGTTGTGTAAATTTAAATGGAAAATTGTCCTCCCTCAAATGTTATACATATTGATAGTTGATATAATACTGTTTTAATGTTAAAATGAAAGCTTCCTCAGTTAACATTGCATCACTGATTAGTTTATTGCTTTTGAAGAAATAGCTTGTGAGCCCCAGAATTCCTTTATCCCACGGCCTGAGCAGTTGTTCACAAAGCCAGAAGGGATGGCCTCTTTCCATGAGCAAGCAAGAGTCAGTCCCGTGCGGTACACAAGACAGAGCTTGATGTTTTACAGAGACAGTGCCAGGTCAGTGTAGAAGCTAGGCTTTCTTACACTGCAGTGCTCACGTGGGCTGATGCCAAGAAACTCCTGCATTAAATCCAAATTACCTCATCTCCCCTCATGTCTTCCACAAACTATTGGCTTTATTTCCCAGCCTCAGTGATGGAGATTCCCGTGTCCATGAAACTTTTCCTGATGTATTTAGCAAATAGAATCTTTTTTTTTTTTTGAGTCTCCTTATAATTTGCATTTACCTATTCTACTTTGTAAGACAGTCCTTTTTATAGTTGGGTTATTACTCTGGCTCTCACCACAGCTCCACATTCTGTTATGAGCTGTCTGTCTTCATGAAGACAGAGAGCTCACACGTGTGTTGGTTTTCTCTGTATCCCTACAATATTTCACTCCTTCCTTGACACGGTACGTTGGTGTGTTTGGTAAGAATCTACGTCTTCGATTCTGTCCAAGAGCTTACCACTCAGAGCTGGGTCGAATGTGCAGAATTCAACCCTCAGCCCATTGTTTTCCTGGACTGCCTCTCTGTAAATGTTGCGGTCTTCCTGTGCCTTTCTGTGCACGGATACTCAGAAGCACATATTTGAATAATTTCTGTAGCTAATAGTACAGAAAGAGGATCATGAAGGAAATAATGTAGAATAATGAGATAAAATCCATCTCTTTTAGGGATTGGGAGTGTGACTTTTAAAATGAAGATGATTATACTTTTTAATTCTTCATTTATATATGTGGTATTAAAATTTGCTTTTAATTCCTGAAAAAGATAATAGAAGAAATTGGTTTATAAATGTACTGGCTAGCAGAGAAGACATTAGTCTGAGATTCAATCACAGTTGAACAACAAAGTTAATAATTATTAGTTGTTGATTAACTCTTTCTTCACACTGGAGCAGCTAATAAGGACTAAATTAATTAGAATTCACTTTCTCTTTCTCCACTTTGCTCCTGTCTGGTAGATGTGCTCCTGAGCAACAAAATGGACAAACTGCTTGACAAGGAGAACCCCCTAGGACTCCTAAGGTTACAGGGTTTGCATAGTTAGAACTGATGGAAAACAAGATATGTTTAGCTTGAAACTAATATTTATGTAAAATTTGAACATTTTCACAGAGAATAACTTAGTGCTATATTTAGTAGCAGATTAAGCAAATAGTTTCATTCCTGTTTTCAGTATGTATACATTCGTGTTTGTGTTTTTCTCCTTCTTTAAAGGAAATCATTGGTGGGATGCTGGATATAGAACCAAGACTTTGGAGGAAAGGGATCCGAGAAAGCTTTGAGGATCAGAGGAAGAAAGCACTGCAGTTCGCCCAGTGGTGGAAACCATTCGACTTCACCAAAAGTGAAAAATGTTGAGTCATACCTTTTGTGTTTGAGTTCCTCTTCAGAGTTTTTCAGCTTTATTTCCGTAGCACCTAATGAGACCACTGACCCTTGGGTCACAGGGAAGGTCGTGCTCTGGGTCTCTGACAGCTGCGCATCATTGCGTTGTGTTGCTTCCTTCCCCACCTGCTCCTGTGGACTTCATTGCGGTGCCTGGGACTAAGACCGGATGCGTTGGGCGACCTGCTCACGTTCCTGTTCTGTGCCCTCGTGTGTTCCCAACTCGTCGGTGAATATATAGAAAGACTTTTCCGGAGGATTAGCTAAGTATAACAAATCATTGGTTCAGAAGGAGATGGGTTGGCTTCAAGGTTGACTATTGATTGACTTCTGTTGCAGTTTTTAAATTAAGATTTAGCATATTCAGTAATAATTGAAATTTCATAGCATTTTATAGATCTCTTAATCTTCTACCAATAGTGTATGTGTGTATATATATATACATATCACTGGTATCCTTTTTATTAAAGGAAAAAGAATGTTCCAAAGGTAATAAAGGAATTAAACGAAGGCCCTGACTGGTGTTGCTTATTTGGCTGGACATCGTTCCGTGGGGTAAAGGGCTGCCAGGACGGTTCCTGGTCAGGGCACATGCCTGGGTGGCAGGTTCAGTCCCCAGCTGAGGCGCATACGAGAGGCAACTGATCGATGATTCTCTCTCACATCAATGTTTCTCTCCCTTTCTTTCTCCTTCCCTTCCTTTCTCTCTAAAAATAAGAAATAAATAAAATCTTTTAAAAAAGACAATTTGAAAAAGAATTACATGAAGTATATATAACATGTTCATGATTTGTTTTTAATTCTAGATTTTAAAATAGTGTCTTTGAGTTTCAATGAGTTTAAAAGTAATTGTTCTAAAAATATGACTTTTTTGAAATAATATTTTATTGATTATGGTATTACAGTTGTCCCAATTTTTCCCCCTTAGCCTGCCTCCACCCAATATCCCCCAGTCCCTCAGGCAGTCCCCACACCATCGTTCAAGTCCATGGTCATGGATATAAATTCTTTGGCTACTCCATTTCCTACACTGTACTTTATATCCCCATGGTCATTCTATAAACACCTATTTGTACTTCATAATCCCTTCACCTCTTCAGCCTTTGCCCCACACCCCTCTCCCATCTGGCAACCATCAAAACGCTCTCAGTATCTATGATTCTGTCTGTTCTTGTTTGCTTAGTTTATTTTTTAGATTCAACTGGTGATGTGTATTTATTGCCATTTTATTCATAGTTTTGATCTTCTTTTTCTTAAATAAGTCCCATTTAACATTTCATATAGAAAGGGCTTGGTGATGATGAACTCCTTTAGTTTTTTTCTTGTCTGGGAAGATCTTTATCTGCCCTTCCATTCTAAATGATAGCTTTGCTGGATAGAGCAACCTTGGCTGTAGGTCCCTGCTTTTCATGACTTTGGATATTTTTTGCCAATCCCTTCTAGCCTTCAAAGTTTCTTTTGAGAAATCAGCTGACATTTTTATGGGAACTCCCCTGTAGGTAACTAACTTCTTTTCTCTCACTGCTTTTAAGATTCTCTCTTTATCTTTAACCTTTGGCATTTTAATTATGATGTGCCTTGGAGTGGGCCTCTTTGCATCCATCTTGTGGGACTCTCTCTGTGCTTCCTGGACTTGCATGTTTACTTCCTTCAGCAAATTAGGGAAGTTTTCTTTCATTATTTTTTTCAGGTAGATTTCCAATTTCTTGCTCTTTCTCTGCTCCTTCTGGCACCCCGATGATGTGAATGTTGGAATGCTTGAAGTTGTCCCAGAGGCTCCTTACACTGTCCTTGAGTTTTTGGATTTTTTTTTCTTCTTATTGTACTGAGTGGATATGTTTTTCTTCCTTATGTTCCAAATCACTGGTTTGAGTCTCAGCTTCATCCACTTCACTGTTGTTTCCCTGTAAATTGTTCTTTATTTTGCTTAGTGTCTTCTTCATTTCTAATTGGATCATTTTATGCTGTTGAAGTACCCACCAAGTTCCTTGAGCATCATCCTAATAACAAGTGTTTTGAACTCTGCATCTGATAGATTGTTTATCTCCATTTTGTTCGTTTTTTGGAGTTTTGATCTGTTCTTTCATCTGGGCCATGTTTCTTTGTCTCCTCATTTTGACAGCCTCCCTGTGTTTGTTTCTATGTATTAGGTAGAGCTGCTTTGACTCCGTGTCTTGGTGGTATGGCCTAATGTAGTAAGTACCCTGTAGGGTCCAGTGGCACAACCTCCTGTATCACCAAAGGTGAGTACTTGAGGTGCGCCCTTTGTGTGGGCTGAGTACACCCTCCTCGTGTAGTTGAGCCTTGATTGCTGCTGGCAGGCCAGTAGGAGGGATTTACCCAGGCCGTTCAGCTGCAAGGATTAACTGACCACTGACCACCAGCCTCCACCCTCTGTGGAGGATTAGCTGTGCAGGGACTGGGTGGTGGTGCTCCAGCATGGTCTGCAACTGTCCACTGGGTGTGCAGGCTCTGGGTTCCTGGGTGGCACAGGCCAAAGCTAGCTCCCACCTGTGTTCTGCCTGGGGCCACCATGTATGAGCTATAAAGCAACTTGAGATGGTTGCTGCTCGTATTGGGCTTGGAGACTCCCAGGTGAAGTGAGGCTGCGAACCCAGGCTGGCTGCTGCTAGTGCCAGGCCTGGGGCCACTTGACTGTTTCTTGTTTCAAAGGGTTTAGGAAGTCGTGAGGTGGGAGAGAAGACCAGCCATTCATCTGGGAAGGTCACAGTTAGCAGTTTGGGTGGGCCCGAAAGTGGGGGGAGTGCAGTGCTAGGGGATCTCCAGGGCAGGGCAGATTGTGAGCCAGGTTGATGGAGTCTCAGACGTGGCACCCGCCTGCTGGCTCTGTGGCTCTGTTGGGGGAGGGCTCAGAGAAGGGACAATGGCCTCTGCCTGCCTCTCTGTCTGGGAGAAAGCTGTCCCCCAGCTCTTGCCTTGATGCAGACACTTCAGTTCCTCTCTTTATGCCACTGTGCCTTTGGAGCTGCTGCCCTGGTGCTGGAGCCCAGAGGGCGTGAGTCTGTGTGGGCTCTTTAAGAGGAACTTCTTGGGACTCCAGAAGTTTCTTCACCCACACAATCCCTGCTGGTGTTGACAGCCAGACGTAATGGGGACTTACTTTCCTGACATTGGAACATTGTGCTGGGGAGCCTGCTGTGGGGCTGGGACTCCTTGCTCCCGAGATAACCCTACCAAATTTTTATCCACCACACATGGATGTGGGACCAACCTGTTCTGATCTCCACCCTCCTACCAGTCCGGATGCAAGCGGTTTCTGTAACTACATAATTGTAAGACTGCCATTCTACTTGATTTCTGACGTGATGGTTGTTGTATATTTCAGTTGTACTTTTGATACGGTTGTGTGAGGAGGCGAGTCGTGTTTACCTATTGAAGATACCAAAAGTGAACAGTCCTAAGTAACACAGTATATATAGTTGTTTGGGATTTGTGTGAAGGCTAGTTTTAGCTGAATCATCATTTTTGTACTGTATTGGTTACTGTGAAGTCTCGTATGATGCTGAGTGTCAGGAGCACACTCTGTTGTCCCCCACTCGATCTAAGTTTCTTCGACCTTACACTTGGTGTCCCTGTAAAATACGGCCGTGGTGTAAGAGCTCTCCTGCTGTCTGTAATGTGGAAGACATTTTTGTAGTACTGTTTTGGAAGGTGTTGGGTTTTTGGAGCTGGTCCCCGACATTTTGTAATGAAATGTTGCAGACCTGGGATCAGTGTGATGTGTTTTCTAGACTAATGTACAGTTCTGTATAGTAATTTTTAATATTGACATTTTATTTCATTATGTTGAAAAGAAATGGTTTTGTTCTACCTATAGTGTTTACATTTCGCTTAAAACTTCTCAGTATTTGCCATTTAAGTATGCTTAACAGGTAGGTACTTGATAGTGTTTTATTTATTGCTGTTTCAAACTTTTGACTTAGCTGTAGTACCTTAGAGGAGTCTGTAACATTCATTTATTCTGTGTGGGCGGGTTAACAGACAGTTGTGGGCAGGGCATTTTGTTATATGCTGGTGGTGCAAGACTGCAAACTACTTTCCCTACCTTAAATAATGGTAAGCTTTAGTGGAGAGACAGTTCACGAATGATTACAGCACATTGTAAGTTCAAGCACAATGTTCTCAAGCACAGGGCTGAAGGGCTGCTTCCCATCTCTTCTGTCTTCGTTCTGAGCTGATGACCTTGTCCTGCTTTACTGAGAAAGTAGAAGCAAACAGAAGGGAATTTCTCCCACTCTACCTGCAGTCCATCCCCATGTACTATACTTGCACCTTTGCTAAGTGTAGGTAAATTACTTTGTTATCCCTATCTAGGGCTGATCCACTCATTTATGAACTGGATTTCATCCCTTCTCTCCTGCTCAGTTGCCCCTACTCTCAGTGTGATTCGGGTTTTCCCTCTCCATGAGATTATTCCCATTTAGCATACAAATCAGTGTATAATACATCAACAACCAACTGTGGCGTCATATCCCCCCTTTGACCATTTCTTTTTTCCAGTTGACAGCAAAATTCATTTTTTGAAAATCTGTTTCTTCTAAAACAAATTATTTTAAGCTCTTCAGTGAACTTTCTACAGGGACTGATTGAATAGTTGGTGCCCAGCGCTCCTGTTACCTACCCACCAGCATCAGTGACAGGCTTGGTCACGTCCTCTTCTGGAAGCACCGTCTTTACTTTGCTTCTGGAGCGTCGTCTCTTCTTTATTCTCCGTTCTTAGTGGCTGCGTCCTCTCAGTCTCCTTTGCTGGTTTCTCTGATGTTTTCAGCCTCTAAAGTTGAAATGCCCATTCTCAAACCTATCGTTAATATACTTACTCTCAAAGTAGTCTCATCAGTAAAATGGCCTTAAACAACATTGTTAAGTCGGTTCATTTACTCAACAAATATTTGAGTGTCTCTTTCTTTATTCCAGTCACTGTTTTGCATGCAGGGTATATGCTGAGTAAGACAAAAATCCTTGTCTTTGCAGAGTTTGCATTGTATCGGGGGGAGACAGGCAGTAGTCCTTAGTCATAATAAATACATTACCTGGAAAACGTCAGAGGTGAAAAGTACTGTGGAAAAAGGAAAAGTAGAACAAGGAGGAGCCTCCCAAATTTGTATCTTTACTCTGGACCTGTTCACTGAGCTTCAGAATCCTATGCCCAGATACCGTATCAACTTGACATCTCTCCTGCATCTGTATTTGTCGGAGGGACATCCAATCTGATCTCCGTTTTTCCCGTTTGTCATTTATAACAGCTGTTATATCTCATAGTTTCATACATGAGGAATTTGGTCAGGGCTGTTATGTCTGGTGCCTCAGCTGGAGTTGCAGCAGCATCTGGGATGCCTGGGGCCGTGTGCAGGCCTCTGTCCTTTACATGATGTGTGCTGGAGCTGTAGGAGTCGAGATGCTCCTTCCCTCGCGCTGGTATCTGCACTGAAGTGACTGGAACAGCGGGGGCCGGGCTGGTAACACTTCTTTATGGGAATTTCAGGATCGTTGGACTTGCTATGTGGCTTTTGGCTTTTTCCAGAGCAACCCTTCCGAAAGACAGTTCTGAGAGAGAAGAGGTGGAAGGGGCCACTTTTTTAGGACTGGGGGTCTTTTTAGGAAGGAGGCCCAGAAATTTGCATAGCTTCATTTTTGCTGTATTCTGTTTGTCAAAGTTGTAACCTGTTTTGTAGTTTCCTGCCCACCGACTTTCAAGAAGAGGGGTGATAACCCTACCTCTTGATAGAAGTAGTGTCCAGTGGTCTGTGGCCATCTGTAATCACCACAGTCCATCCATTGGCCACAGATTCATGTTCCTCCCCCTCCCCCCACATGACAAATACGGGATCTGGCGCAAATAATGCCCCCTTTTTATTACAAAATCTTTTATTTCAAAATCATAAGCATGTAATTCTGTAACATGACAATGTCACACTCAAGCACAACATATGACATTTTAGGTTAAATGTTCAAATTAAAACTATAAATTATGACACTCATATTATTACCCTACCAACCACACTCAAGCAGGACTGACTTCTGCCAGACCCTGTCTATTCAAATCCTTCAGAAAAGCCTTATCCCAGTAGGACGTTAAGCTGAGGTTGACATTGAGGATCCTGTCTGAATCAGTCCAGATGGTGATAAGGCTGTTCAAGTGCTTCATCTGAAGGCCTGTGAACTTCAGAGGTAAATTGTCTGCACTGCACACACGCACCAAACAACAGTAGGAGAAACATACAATAATAGCAGTGGGCACATACGTTGAAAAAGACCAGAACCCAAGGGGTTGCAATCACTGTTTGCTAGTATTTTAAAATTAAGACGGGCCTGTGTTGTCGGTTGCTTGATTAGGGTCATAGTCTTGCTTTTGGAGAATGATTTTATGGGCTCCTTGCTGGGTCGTGTGTACCTTTGGTTCAACTCCGAGTCAGCCTTTCTTTTTCATTAGAAATAACTCAAGACTTAGGCTCCCACGTAAGGCAGAGTAACCATATTCTCTTCCTGACTGAAACTACCTGAAAATAGACACCTATGAAATGGTGGTTTTCGAGACATAGGATGTCAGGCAAAAAGGTGCAGTGATCGCTAAGAGGCGGGAAACAGGTGAGACAAGCCCTGAGACTGCCCTTTCTTATTGCTTCCAGAGCGTCCCCACCTTGTGTAAGATGGGGAGTCCGGCAGAGCCTACTGAGCTAACCGAAGTGAGGAGACAGAGTTACATGCGTCTGAGGAGATCAAGACAACAGAACGGGTTCCTAGAGAAGGGACGGCTGCATGGAGAGAGAGCTCCAGAAATCTTCAGAAGGCCCTGTGCAAGTACCTGTGCACTGGTTAGTGCATATGGGTGAGGAAACTTGAGTACCTGAGAGACAAAGATTGGCCTACCTGAGTGGCGTAGAGGTTAGCATTTCCCACCGGCTAGGATGGAAAATGTCAAGATTGACCAGGAATTGGGTGGGGAACACAGAATGGTAGTGTGTAGCGGAGAAGACAAATCTTAAAAGCAAGAGGCCAAAGGATCAAACTGTTTCTAAGTAACTTAAATGTATCCCAGAACGAAGCTCAGAAACATTTAGAGGAATGTAAGTAGATCCAGTAGTCACAACACAACATTCAAAGTGCCTGGCCTCTGGTCGAAAATGATCAGGCATGCAAAGAAACACTGAAATGGTAACTGCCTGGGTAAATACGTGATTTTATTGTATTCTTTAAATTTCTTTGATATTTTACTGTTTAAACAAAAACAATTAGTGTGAGGTTTATAACATGTAAAACAACATAAATAACTAGTAGAAAGGTGGGCAGGGGGAAATGGAAGTACACTATTATAAAGCTGTTATACTACACTTGAAGCAGTATAATATAACTTAAATTTAGACTGTGATAAAGATGTATAGTTTTGAACTCTAAAGCAGACCCTAAGATGAGAAAATAAGCAGATTTTTAACAATAAACCAAAAAAGAAGACAAAATGGAACATAAGATAATATCAATCCAAATGAATGCAGAAAAAGAGGAGAAGGGAAATAAAGTACATGTGGGACAAATAGAAAACACACAAGATGATAAACCTAGACATTCTATCAATACTCACTTTTTGTTGCCCGTGGCAACCACAGCCTTCGCCTAACACACTTGCTATCCCACTGCATGTGTGGGTCAGGCAGAGCCTGCCTGGGTCCTTTGCTTAGGGCTGTCCAACCTTTTGGCATCTCTGGGCCACACTGGAAGAAGAGTTGTCTTGGGCCACACGTTAAATACATTGTGACACGTAATCACAAAAATGTGTCATAATGTTTTAAGTAAATTTACGATTTTGTGTTGGGCTGCGTTCACAGCCATCCTGGGCTGCATGTGGCCCATGGGCCATGGGCTGGACACCCCTGCTTGGACTGTGATTGAGGTGTCGGCCAGGACATGGTTCTCATCTGGATGCTGAACTGGGAAAAGGTGCACTTGCCCACTTAGGTGCTTCTTCGCAGCATTTAGTTCTTGCAACGAGGACTAAAAGCCTCTTTTTTTGTTTGTTTGTTTGAGGGTTTTATTTTTTACCAGTTGTTGGTCAGAGGCTGCTCCTCTGGATTAGCAGTTTCTTACCATGTGGGCTTCTCCAACATGGCCACTTGCTTCCTCACAACCAGCAGGGGAGAAGAAGATTCCAGCAAATGGCCACTGAAATCTTCCCTGATGCAATCATGCAATCACACAAAATCATACACATCCATTGCCATACACTGTTGGTCAGAGGCACGTCACACTCGGGGGTGGGATCATGCAAGGATGTGAGCACCAGGATCAGCACATAATGGGGGCGGCCCCCTCTAAGGATTTGTCCACCCAAAGTGTGCCCCTTCACATTTTAAGAATCTTAAAACTTGCATTTCTCTGATCTTGTCCTTCGTTCTCCTGCCTTTTACTTCTGTATCTATTGTAATCCACGGAATACATTATTATTTTAGCTCCAAACACCTATTTCTATTTCAAAGTAATTTTTCATGAGAAAAAAATATTCTTCTACATTTATTCAAATACTGGCAATTCCCAGTACTCTACATTCCTTTGACTTGATCCAAATTCACATTTGCTGTCACCTAAGTAAGTGGGCATAAAGTCATTTTTTCCAGCCTTGACTCTTCTGTTTTCTGCTGTTTCTAATTCATTATGTTGTGATGTTGCTTGCTCATTTTTTGTAGCTTAATGAGCTCATGAATTCTTTTTTGTTAAATCATCTTGTTTTTGAGCTTGTGCTTATTACATTCAAATTTTCATCAAGTTCCTTGAGAAACAGTTTGTAGAAATTTATTACTTTTCTGTGAGTTTTCTTCTGGTCACGTTCTTTGTAGTTTGCATGCTTTGTTCCAATTTATACATTTATCCTTTTATTAATTTTTTTGTCACAGTGTGTATGTAGTGTTACTACGATGTTACTTTTCATCTTGCTTGTGCTGGAGGTCTGTGCTGTGCACGCCATCAAAAATGACATCACTTGATTTTCTTCACACTTGAACGTGGATCAATTTGTTTTCCAGTTAGTTCTGTAGTTTGAGACCTGGATATTTTATATTCTCTACATTTTTTGTAGCCTGAGGGAATTGGGCAAGGTGGAGAGTGGAGGTGTGGTTGAGATAGTTTCTTGTTTTGTTAGAGTCACTGATCTCTGTGTGGTTTCTCTGAGATATTAACTATTTTGTGTCAGAATTTACATTATCTGGCTAGGAATCTTCCCCATTAGGGAAGATCTGTGGGATTTAAATAGTTTCCCAACTCAGTGTCAAGCACTGAGCCAGTGACTTCGAAAGTCACTTCCATTGTTCACTGTTTCATAGGTTAGCCCATGTATCTGCAGCCATCCGCACTACTTTCCCCAGTAGCTGCTTATTTTTGGAAGCCGCAATAGCAACGTTGATCCAGTTGCCCAATTTAAAGCAAATGAACTGAAAAGACTTTTTTCAGTCTTTGTCTTACTTATTGGGTTGGCCAAGAAGTCTGCTTAGTTTTTTCCGTAGTATAAAAGATACACTTTTCATTTTCACCAATAACTTTATTGACTTGGATATTTTGAGTATGTTGGCTATTTCCTGCTATTGGCTTCTAGTGAGTGGAGGCCAGGGGTGCTGCTAAACATCTTCCAGTGCATAAGACAGTGAAGAATTATTTGGCCAAAATGTCAGTAGTACTGAGAAACTTCACAAACCACTTTTGACATGTTCGATCAGCCACAGCACCTTCTCCATACACTGCACAAATCTTTTCTTGCATTTCAGTTGTGTTTTTACCTTTCTTGAAATACTAAAGCATACTGTGTGGAAAATGTTGCATATTTTTTCCATCTTCAGTATTAAAATACCTGCACAAAAATTCACCAGTTTTGGTAAGATTTTGTAAATGCACCCTGACATGACAGCTGTCACAACACAATCTAACAAAATTGTTTGGAGTGAAATTAAAGACAACTAAGCCCTATTAGAGCCATCACATGGAAAAAACTAAACACAGTTTTTGGCCAACCCAGTACTTCCTCTGTAGGACTGAACACAGTTGAATATTACTTGAAACTCCTTACTTCATTGGCAGTCTTGCTTCTATTTTCATATTCTCTGATTTTTTTTTATTGACATAGTTCTGGTTCCTTTTTCTTTGTATAGTCCTTAAATGAGTTCTCGACCTAAATACCCCATAGGGCACATCAGAACCAACATATCCAAAAGAAAACACATTTTACTCATCTTCAGATTTTTTTTCTCTCCTATAGCACCAGATTTGGTGAATGAACCCCCATAAACTCAAGAGTCATCTTTTGCACCTTCTACATTCAGTCAGCAATCATGTCTTGAACAATATGCTCTCTTAACGTCTCCCAAATAGCCTCCTTATTTCTATGTGGTAAGGCTTCTTCACCCCGCTTCTGTATTATTGTAATAGTCATTTCCCTTCAGTAACATCAGAATTATTTCTCTAAAAGTCACACCTCTTCAAGGGTTCTTCTTCAGCTGTAGGATGAAGTCCAAGTTCCTCAACATGAAACAAATATTCTTCATAATATGACTTTATCCTACACTTCTATTGTCATTTCTTTCTTTGTGTTCTGTCCCACTCCTTCCAGCCAGTGAAAACCATACTAAATAAACCAAGCCCACTGCTTGAAGGTATAGAACAACTCACAAGGCAGTGAAGGTCTAGGAGAGATGAATATTCCAGGAAGTCTGGCATTTGGTATCACTTTACCTCTGGGGTTACTGATTCCAGAAGTCTTGCAGCATTGCATCTGCTGCATTCTTTATTCAGGTACCACACTAACCATCCCATTGCAGAGGGAGGAGAATAAACTCCTTTTGCTAGGGAAATGGCAAGATACTGGAAGAGTGTGCAGAATAAAAATTATTGTAGAAACATTTTTGGAGAATGCAATTTATTATGGGAGGTAAATGGAGCTAAAGACTTCAAGATTTTACATTGAAGAAGGCAAGAGTACCCATTAACACTAGACTTTGAAAAGTTAAGGATGCATAGCATAATGGCTAATTTAATCTCTATAGAACAGTTAAATTATCTTTACTAAACTAATAGATGGGGAATATGGGATAACAAGAGAAAATAAGAAAGGAAAGAGAAAAGAATGTAAAGCATATGGTTAAATGGAAAACCTATAGTAAAATGAAAGTTTTAAATCTAAATATACCAACAGAAAAGATTGTCAATCTGTATTTAAAGAGACAATCACCAAATTCAACCGATTTTCTGTGAAATGTGGACCTAAGAAGGAAGGTCATGGTTTGTGCTTTGTGACCTGGCCTCCTTCCATTTCCCACAGTTTATTCATTAAATAAGGATAGAGTCAAATTACCAAATATTTACCTGCTATAAACACCAAACTGCTGGGCACAGTGGAAATGTGAAAAACAGGAAGATGGGCTTTCTATCTTCAAGGAGACTAAAGTCTAAAGACATTAAATATGAAAAGTTTAACCATGTTAACATAGTTGATATTTTAAAACAACTAAGAACTTGCAGACCACATTGAAAGTTTCTTAAGGGAATGAAAGGTAGCTTAGGATGGAGAAATTTTAGAAAACTATGGAATTTCCAGGAAGTCAAAGGGTAAGATTTGACTAGACAGAGTTGTAGGGTACGGTGTTCTGGTTGGGCGGGGCGGTGTGAGAACAGTGCAGTGATGGGAAATATAAAAGGCTGTAGAAGAACAAGTAAACCAACTATTTCTACAAAAGCCATTTGGGGAATTCTTAGAAGATAGAAATACCCTGAGGGATTTGGGACAAATTTTGGAAAGTCTCAGTCTAAGTAATTTTGGCTTTTTCCTACCAGTGTTGTGGCATTAGTGCAGGCTTTAAGCAAGATGATAACCTACCTGAAGTAGTGTGTTCAGAAATTAACCTGGAAGAGAGTATGTAAAATTCATGAAGGTCATTTAGAAGGTCTCGCGATCCTCTTGTTATAACAAAGGGCTGGAATAAATGCTGCGATTCTGGCCAAACAACCCACGGACACAATGCAGTGATGCAGGAACAGGGTGCTCCTGAAGGACCAACACAGAAGTGAGTCAGAGTGCTCCGTTTGAGATTCTGAGCTGTGCTGCTTTTGTGATGTTGGGATGGTCAAAAGTTCATTTGCTTTTCTCTGTAAGATGGCCCTAGTAGTGCTTAGTTGTCTAACTTCATTCAAGACAATTTTGTTAGATTGTAATGTGACAGCTGTCACATTAGTGTGCATTTAAAAAAACATAAAAATTGGTTAATTTTTGTGTAGCCATTTTAATATTGAAGATGGAAAAATACGCAACATTTTCTGCGTAGTATGCTTTATTATTTCAAGAAAGGTAAAAAGGCAACTGAAATGCAAGAAAAGATTTGTGCGGTGTATGGAGAAGGTTCTGTGACTGATCAAATGTGTCAGAAGCGGTTTGTGAAGTTTCGTGTTGGAAATGCTCCAGGGTTGGGTAGATCTGTTGCAGTTGATAGTGATTGAATTGAGACATTAATTGGGAACAATCAATGTTATACCATGTGGGAGATAGCCAACATATTCAAACATCCAAATCAATAAAGTTATTGGTGAAAATGAAAAATGTGTCTTCTATTTTTATGGAATAAACTAAATGGACTTTTTAGCCAACCCAACCAACATATGCTACTTTCTCCCTGTTCAGGTAGAAAGAATTGGAGCAGGCTTCTGTGGTCCCATGGTTTTCATAAAGGGCAGCAGTTAAATGAAATTGTGTCACTGACACTTTTCCTTCTTTTCTTTTATCATTTGTATTTTTATATCATTAAAAAGGGTCAATTTAAAGTACTTGAGAGAGAATTCGTGAGCAATTGACATCAGCACAACTGTAGAGAGTCAGCTCTTGGACAGAAGGGGTGATTGCCTGAGTTAAACATACCCAGACAATCCTGATCTCTTACCCATCTTGATAAAAGTTGATAAAACTTTGGAATCTTTCAGCAGTAACTTTCAAATATCACAAACTCTGCTGGTAAAAAGGGCATTTCTTTCTTGATGATTTATTGGTATCTCTGTGCTCCATAATGATCATCCTGGATTTATCTCTATGAAGTCTGTGGTAACAGAATTTATTGCATAGTTAATGCTTTTCATCAATCTTACCTTTCTAATTAGTCGTCTCGATTCAGAAATATTTTAATGATAAGCAGGAAGACATGCCAGCCTTACTGTGAGTTATCTTTTTGTACTGAATAGTAAGGTGTTGATCATCATTTGCACAACGGTCATACTTCAGTATATTTAGCATTATTTAGTGCTGCTCAGTGTCAGACTGCCCACCGGATGCACTCTACAAGTCAGTAATCGAATAGAGTTGTTTTTTTTTTTTATTTTAAATGAAAGTATTATAGTAACAAGGTAAAGTCAACCTTCTTCAATTTATTTAGATTTTACCACTAATACATGAAGTCCTATCTGGAATCA